>JBBMKC010017877.1:0-18824 GCA_037834085.1 Bipalium vagum | reverse complement strand
CAAGTAACTGAAAATGATGGATTGTACTTTGAGGAATGATTGTGATTTTTTTTGTTATTCTTGTAATTGAATATATTAAATAAAAACGCTAATGACTTTTGACTCAACCTGGTATTATTTATAATATATATTAAAATCTATAACAAATTGACAAAAATCTGATGTTGTCATTTTTGCTTCTGTTTAGGCATATCTAATATCTAACCAATTATCAAATTCATCTTTTGATATGTCATCAGGTTGTTGATCACAGATATCGCTAGCAGCATATTACAATTCTTGTAATCTATTTTTAAAAATTCACTCTTGAAGCAGTTGATTAAGTTCTCTGCGACATGTTTTACCATAACTAATCGAAGATAAAATTTAATTTTTAATAAATTGATAACATAAATCGAATTTTTGATTATAATAAACAGCTTATTTTTAATTAATTTACATAAAAAAGTCGGGACCTGGCAATTTTTATAACATTAATCGGGGATTCTACTATAGTAAGCAATAGAGTTGAATTTTTAATTTTAAAATTTTAATAACTTTAAAAACTTTATTAAAATTCTTATTAAAAAAATAATTTTAACAAATCTTTTTACTAAATTACTTTTTTTATTTTATCTTTTTTTATTGTACTTATTTTTACTTTATTTTTATCTGAATCTCTATTTTTATCTTTGATTTATATAAATCTAAAAATCACTAATATCAGGTCGTACACCCAAAACCAGTTTTCTTAAAAGGTCCAGAACCACACGATAAAACATTCCGTTTTTTCAAAAACCAAATACACCCTTGAGACAGTTTCATCAAGACACCCTGAACGATATTGGTCTTTAGCGTCTTCTTAATCAGCTCACACTATTTTTTCAAACTATTGTTTGTATTAATTCAAATGTAACCTTATGGGCAATAACTCACTCCATAAGACTATAAACAACATGATTACACAGGTTAATGTTTCCAAAATATAGCATAATCAAGATCAAATAGTCATGATTTGTCAAGTCGTTTTCCTTAAACTTTTAATCTCCTCGACTAATAACGTCAGTAAGCTCATATCAGCGCTCTATAGGTTTGTCCATTTAGCAAAAACAAAAAAAATAACAGAAAATAAATAGTAATCAAACACTAATAGTAATAAAAAAAATTGAACATTCTCACATATTTATATCCCCACCCAATTTCCTGGGTTGACAGTGATGCCTTATCTGTCCATTCGTTAATTTCTGAGCTCCACAGAACCAAGGTATATTTTAAAAAAACCAAATGCTTATTTTTATCTTAATCGATAACCCGAATATTGGTTAACTATGTTTTTTATATTCTAAATACAATATTTCTTTTCAGTGGCCAAAATAATTTTTAAGTATTCAAAATACTTTTTCTAAAACTCATCAACTCTACAAGTTTTTATGGACCACAATCCAATCAAAGCTCTCAAAAGTGAGAGTTCATTGAGTTTCCTCTTATTAAGGTTTCAAATAGAACTGATGCCCTGATCATAGTTACAGATAACCTTCACTATAATCATTTAATTAACAATGATTAGAGCTGAAGATGAAAAAATCCAATACTGGCATTATTTAAATTATTTATTACTCACTTCATTCTGACCTTTTTTCGACATAATTATCTTCATCTACCATCTCGAAAGCACCCGCCGCTATTTTATGTCTTCTTTCTTAGTATCATTCAATTTCATTGGTTGGTTAAAACATCCATCTTCAAATGAAAATATCTGATTATGTAAATATTTACATAAATACAACATCCACGTGAGCCAGCAACATTTATATTTCAACAAATATGGATCATATACCAAGTTCTTTCTAAATGATCATTCTTTCAAGTTTTTAATAAGACAATTTTTTCCAGATATCCTAAAGTTTTTCTTTATTTGGATTATTTCAATCAATTCGAGGGATCTGATTTATATGGTCTTTCAATATTTGACAAAGCAACAATGAGCTATTAGTCATCCACAAATATGTAATTGTAGTGTAACTAAAATTATCATGAAAAACGAAGAAAATCAATTTTATAGAGGGAAATATTTCTGAATATAGTTAATATATATTTTTAAAAAAAAATTAATTTACTATAAAACTTTAATAATCGATATATATCAAATGTTTATTCGTTAAAAAAATTATTACATTTCTCAAAAATCTTAATTATAAAGCACTTATCGTCTTTAAAAAATTTGCAAATTTACATTGTATGATATTTTTCGACTTAATTTTATTTATATTTAAGGATAAATCAATATAAAATGTTTTTTAAGTTTGCTGAATGGTGCACTGATTACTTAAACAAGCGGACAAGGGAAGCCGATAGACCATATTCTTTATTTGAAGGTAAAATTTTGAATTAATTTATATTTCTCTTCGATAAAATAAGTAATAATTTGTAATTTGAAAAATATAACATAGTCATGGCTTGAGAATTTTAATGTTAAATTATAAAAATATAGAACTTTTAATAATAATATAAAATTTACAATAAATTAGTAATTTCAAATTTAAATAAAATTAATAAATCTTTAATTTTCAAATTTATACAGTACATTAATTAATATCGTATTTACATTTTCAAAATAAAATGCATCACTTATTTTTTTATGACTTGCATCAGACGAATTGCATCTGATGTTTAATCAATCTATAAACAGATACTTACATTTTAAAAAATTAAACAAACAAAAATTAAAAATCGGTGAATTAAACTTTTTCCAAGATAAGCTATTATATTAAAAGACAATTTTCATTGTATTTTTAGTGAAAATTAAATACAAAAAAATACAAAAAGAAAAATACAAATCTTATTGAGATATATTTTCGTAATGTGGCACGATTCCTTCGATTTTTCAAATCAATTCGACATTATAGTCCTGGTTAGGGCTGACCAAATGATTTGAGGTCTTTAAAATGGTTCTTTTTGGTTAAAATATCAGCTTATGTAAACAAGAGTTAATATAATTTTCAATTTTGGTGGAAAATCCTTTTGTTTTAGACATGAGTAGTTCTGGGAAATCATCTGCTGAGATAGCAAACTAATTTCAGCATTTTTATATGGGACTTTTCTTTAAGTATAAAAATAGAAAGTGGCATTTCTGGTTTATTTTTATGAATTATTCAAAAACTTTAAATACTTCGCGTTGATAAGAATCTGTCAGAAATTTCAATAATATTTTGCACATCAAAATTTCGTTTGTTTTTTTAGAATATTTTGGTCCTTTCATTTGTTTATGATATTTTAAGACTGTATTAGAGGAAAATGTTGATTGTGATACTCCATACCGGTGAGATAATTTTTTCTCAAGAATAGCGGTTTATTAGAGTTGAATTTTACTATATTTTGCAATCTTCTACAACAGACCATTGTTGAAGGACAAGTGATATTCGTTCAATACGCAGATTATCTTTGTATCGCTTGAAAATACGCTAAGCAGTTCATAAAATATCTTCCATGAAACTTTTTATGCTAGCAGATTTTGGCTTTTCGTAAATACGTATTTTTTAAACTCATACTAAAATATTAAAATTATATAATTATCTTCAGATAACTATTATTTGAATCGATTGATTTTATTGATTAATTATTTGATTCAATTAAATAAAATTCAAGTTCCTCAAAATTATCTCATTATTTTCCGAACAACAAAATTATTAATAATTACAAAATATTATTTTATTGTTCGTTTGCCTGTGAAAATAAATTACAGAAATGTTTTTCGCTCAAGTCAGATACTTGTTTATCTAAATTTGAAGAAATTTTTGTGACATTAATATCATCCAATTATAAAATGGGATAGTTTGAGTACTTATTTATTTTAATTTATTTCATTTTTCAAAATTATTTTTTGACCAAATGCATTTTTCAGGTTTAGCAGGAACTATTCATTTCATTATAGACTGTCTGGATCCGAAAAATGCCAAATTCCCGGTTTATGAAATTTAACAATATTCTTTAAACGTTTGCTTTAAAAAACTTCCGTACCTCTAATAAAACTTTAATGTTTTTTTGCTGATTCTGAATTTGTTATTAATAACTTATTACATTATTTATTGTGAAATGTATGAAAAACAAACGTTTTAATGCATTTTATAAATCAAATTAAATTTAAAATAATTATTTTCTAAGTAAGTACCTTAAATTTCAAAAAATTCGTGTATCTGGCTTATTTTAAAAGAAACAGTAAAAGAAGCTGTTTTATATTCATTTTGGAAGATTTAAGGTATTTAAAATTTCATTAAATTTAAAAAACTTTTTTCAACCAAAAGAAATCAGAAAATTTTTACAGCACATGAATGCTGAAGAAACAATAAAAACAATACATAATAATATTTAATCAGAAATAGAAAAAAATAATTGATAGCATAGAACTTGAAAATAAATTAAAGATTTAAAAATCGATTTAGACTTGATAATTTTTCTCATTTAACTCTATTAACGAATAAAAAGGTTTTAGCAAGAAGAACGTAATTCAATTCCATAATTAATATTCAAAATAAAGAAAATAAATGTTTTATATTTTCTTTCATTTCTTATATTATACAAAATCAATTGAAAATAAATAATATTAATAAAATAAAATTTAAAAATGAAAATAAATTAATAAAAATATATATATATTATTACACTATATTACTATGAAAACTTTTTTCACGTTTACCTCTTTATTTTACTTATCAATAATTTTGTCTAAAATAATTAAAACTAAACGATCACATTGAAAATTTATTTCGCTAACACAGATGCAAAAACGAATGTCTGTAAATAATACCGCACAACAAATGTCACTAACAATCAATAAATATAAAAACAAATCAAGTCGGATTTCACGAGGATCAGTCAAAAAGTATCCTTAAATTACCTGTAAATAATAAAATTTTTGTAAAGATTTAATATACTTTTTATTATTTTAATAATATCATTGAAATGATGGTGGTATCTAACTGAATGCACTAAATAAGAGATGTACGATAATTCGATTTTTAATATAATAATATTAGATCCGAAATTTTCATTATGAATTGGACTTAACACATATTTATCTTTTTTTAGTTCTATTTTTAATATTAGAATTATTGTAAAATATATTGATTTAAAAAATAAAACAAAACCAATTTACAGCAAATAATATAGTTGGGGTGTGGAGACTATCAAATCCAGGCCTCAGTTCTTCAATCCAATCCAACTTAAAAATGAAGCAGTGACATTTATTCAAATTAATAATTATAAAATTTTTGTACTTAATTCTGTTGGGTTTACCCAAGACACCCCCTGGGGAAATATAACTATTTAAAATCATAAAAAGAGTAGAAATATTAATATTATTAATTAAAATTAATTAACACTCGAAAAGTAATTTAAAAATTCACTGAAATTTTATTTTGGAAATACTCAGAAAAATAAAATAACCCTCCAAAAATAATTTTTATTTTTAAAGAAGCTTAAAAGAGGTATTTTATAAATATTAAGGATCATAATAAAATAATTTTTAGGGAATTGCTAGGGAATTTTAGAATTTTAAGTACGATTTTGAGAATATCTTAAGAATATTTCCCAGATGAAGATCAGTCCCAAACAGTATATAAGCAAAGGGATTTCAGTAGATTTTCACCCCTCAGAGAACATAGTTTGCAGATCTACGACAGATTCAGATCTACGACAGATTCAGATCTACGACAGATTCCGATCTACGACAAAAATACAGTGCTGCAGAAAAAGAGTCTACCACAAAGCAGAATAGTATTGAGTTAAAGAATAAATACATGAATGTCTGGGCTATGCTTAAAATTCCCCATCAGAGGGTTATCGGTGAGCAACAGTTAGGGATCAGACGATAGCTCGGGAGTTTTAAGGAAAGGAACAAACTGTAAGATTTTTCCTTTTGGTTCTATTTATTTTTTTAATAAGTAAATATTGACTTATAAGTAATATTTTGTTTTAATTAACATTTGATTATTATTGAATTCGATTAATTCATTCTGACTATATTGAGAATAGGATATCGAAGGGTGATCTGACGTTTCTTAAGTATTCTCAAAATCTCGTATTTTAGCTAAAAATCATTTTGTAAACAACATTAATTAATTTGTCAGATTTATATAAAAATATATTTTAGTAAATAATAATTTGTTATCTCAGTTTACCGTTGTTGTGTTTGAAATATTATTTATGAATCGATTTTTATTATATTTGTCACTCAGAGTTTTACTCCGTTAATAAGCGCATTAAAATCTTCTGATTTATAAACAGTTTATGTAAAATTGCTTTATCACAAATCTCAAAGTCATTCATCTTTTAGAAAACTTAAGATATACAGGGTGTTTATAAAATGTTTATAAAATTTAAAAAATAAAGGTATTACTAATGTGTTTATATGGATTAAAAGTTTAATAATCCATTTAGTTAATTTTAAAATAATGTGGCTTTGTGTTTTACGATGGAAGAAAGAATTCTAATTGTTGTATGGAACTCGAAATTTGATAATTTTTAAGAAGTAATTAGGCATTGGAAGTTTAAGAAGACTGGAAGTGTTCATGACTAAATAAAATCCGGCCGACCCCGTTCCGTATTAACAACGAAAACAATTCAAAGAATGAAAAAATTGGTTGAAGAATCTAGCAATTTGTTAGCTCGGCAGGGTGCTAGGGAACTTGACATAACTGTAAGCAGTTATTACAAGGCAATTACTGAAGTAGGCTTTCATTCATTTAAGCCGTCAACCGTAATTGAGATCAGTGATGACGACTTTGACCAAAGAATGGAATTTTGTCAGACAATGCCAGTACAATTCCAAAATGAGTCTTCCTTGGTCAACAAGATAATATGGTCAGATGATAAAAAGTTCATGCTCAATGGAGTTGTCAACTGCCACAATTGCTGCTATTGGGCCTACTCTAACCCTAAAATTACAATTCCTGTTAGAAACTCCAGGGTATGGATAACAGTGTGGTGTGGTTTAAGTTCACAAGGTATCATTGGGCTATACTTCTTCGAAGATACGGAAACTGGCGAGTCATACCTTGAGATACTGGAAAAGTTTTTATGGCCTAGAATAACAAGAGATCGTAAGTACTTACAATACGATGGGGCATCTGCACACTATTCGCAAAATGTCAGGAACTGGCTACACAAAAAGTTCCCAAATCGCTGGATTGGAAGACGAGGTCCAATTGGCCTCCTCGTTCACCCGATCTTACTCCGCCAGATTTTTTCTTGTGTGGATATCTAAAACAAAATGTGTACAGAGACAGACCTCATACAATCGTTGAGCTCAAGGATAAAATCAGTCATGTTTGTAATGAAGTAGATACTGAAATGTGCCAGCGAACACGTCTAAAATTACTGTCTCAATTAAGCCATTGCCTAGCTATCAACAGGCGTTAAATTATATAATTACATATTTATTTGTTTTTAAATATATGTTATTCAAATAAAAAAGTATTAAATACTTTATATCGTTATTGTTTGTTTAAATACAGTGTTGCAACTAATTATTGCCGCACCTTGAAAATATAATAAATCTTAACTAATTTAAATTAAAATAAATTTTTTGATTATTGTATTATACATGAAATATTTGTAAGGTATAAGGAGATGTTGGTAAAACCCTTTTTGAAGCCACAACATAAAATCAATCATGTGTGCTGGGTTAAAGAGGAAATTTCGTTGGTCACCGAATGGGAAAAGGTCATCTGGAGTGACGAAAAGTTTAATTGTAATGAACCTGACGTTTACGCATATTATTTGCACGATTTGCGGAAGAAAGAGATATCTTTTCGAATTAACACACTGGAGGAGGTTCCTTGTTGATTTAGAGTCGTTTCAATTACCACGGGAAGTCGACTCTCGCGATTATCACCGGCAGGCTAAATCAATTTGATTATCAAATGCTTTTAAGATAACATTTACTTCCTTTTATGAATGATTTTGACGGAGACAAACCAATTTTTCAACAGGATAATTGTCGCTGCCACGTTGCACGTTCCATTTCACAATGGTTACAAGACAGAAATATTGATGTTATGTCTTGGCCGTCCTATTGAAAGTATGTTAATATACATAATAAACACCCTGTATGTAACTTCCGTTATATATAGGAAATATTTAAATCAATCGAAAATTGATTTAAATGTGATAAAACTGTAGTTCTTTTGTAACGGTCTAGGTCGCAAGCTAAGGCTTTACTGTTACAAGGGGGCTTATATCTAAGCTCACCAACTCCATCGAAGGAAGTGTAAATAATAGAAAATTCACGAATAAACAAAGCGATTAAATAAATAAGGTATATTTTTTATCACAAATGGAAGGTGAAAATCTAATTCATAATCAATCAATATTCAAAAATACAAACAATTATTTAATTAATAAAATACCTTTTTGACTCTTTGATAGTCGAAGAAGTCACTTAGAGTAAAGCAGAATCGAATTAGCGAGAGAACAATAAAAAAAAATAAAGAGAATATTAAAAAGAAGAAGAATTTCCTTCTATCACTAATTAAACGTTAATTATTTTTTTATTTAAGTTTAACACGATAAGTTAAACATTTTTGGAAATAATACAAATTTCTTACCTATTATTATTATTAATACTCGCGCCTTAAAAGCTTTTACAAAAAGATATTAAATTGTATTCTAAGTTGTTAAGAGCATTTTGAATGCGAAAAATTTTACAAAAACAGTATTATTATTACTAGCAGTAGTTTTTTCTATTATCTATATAATTTGTCAGTTAACATTTTATATTTTTACCTCGCAATATTATTATTGATAAAATTGCCTATTTGAGTTTTTAATTATGTCTATAGTTCTTCAGTTTGGACTGCTTTGTTGTAAATGATTTTTTATGGTAAGATTGACAGTTTAAAATTTTTTAATTATCTTTATTTTTAGTGTGGATTCCTTGAATGGCCCTCGAAACTTGAGGTCTTTTTTGTTTTGAATTAAGTTATTTTATTTGTTTTTTTTAGTGTGGGTTGCCTTAATACATTAATTTTATTTGTTATTATTATTTTTATTTTTATGTTTTCACGCCGTCTTCTTGCTGATCAATTTTCTTTTTTTACGCTGCCAGGCTTCCTGTTAGTGGAGATACTCCCTGTTTTTTGAAAGTAATTTTATTTATATATTCGAATTATTATAATTGTTATTTATTGATTTTTTTTATTTATTTTAATTATTAAAAAAAATTAATTAGTCATTAAAATATAATTTTAAAACATAATCCCTCACAAAATCATTAAATGTAAATGAATTTTTAAGAAAATGAATAATAAAATGTTTTAAATAATTGCACTTGTTTTGATTCCTAATCAGAAACCAACTAAATTAACTAGATGGATTTATGAACTAAATCGATGAAACTTTCGAAGGAACTTAGAACATTCAAGAAAATACTATAAAAAAACTGTTGTGCTTGAAGATTTAAAAGTAATTTCAGTGACAGTAAAAACGAAAAGTTATTTAAAAATTAAAATTAAAAATTAGATCTTCATTTAGGTAATTAAAGTGTACAGTTTTAAATATGAATGACTGATGATGAACTAGTAATAGTTCAAAACATATATCATGATAATAAGTGTGTAGGAAAAATTTTTTTTCAGTTATTGAAAAGCATTTTTTAAACAAATGAAATACATATATGTATACTGTAATCTTATTTCAAAATGAGAATTAAATCCCTGTATTTTTGCACAAATTAATATTATTATATCTTTTTACAATTAAATTACTTAACTTTTAATTGTTTTTCTGAACTAAGTTTTAAATTTTACATTATCTTGTTATTAGCTGCTTTTTTAAAGATTTTCTTGAAAGTTTTCGATGTCAATGGCTGATTCAGGACATACAGTATTTACAACAGGAAATAGTCATAAAGGTGAAAGTTAAATACTTTCAGAAATTAGATAACTTAGAAAATTATTTTGAAATCATTTATATTAAACATTTTAGAATCAAATGAAGCAGATTATCATGTAGAAATTTCTAATCACCCAAGTAAGTTAATTTTAAGTTTCAATTTTTACTCTTTACAAGATTGTAATCTTATGAAATATAAAGATATTCTTATATATAAATTAAATTCTTATCTACTGTTTTGAAGTAATTTTCAAAGAGATTAATAATATAACAAGCTTGTCGGATCATCTTAAAAAATTTCTTTGTTATACAGAATATTATAAAAGTAACGCAAATTTTTCAGCTTTTAAGCGATGAGAATTTTTGTTAATTTTTTAATATTACTGATAACTTTTTGTTGAGAAATAATTAATATAAAAAATTAATAATATTGATATCTAAAATTTTAAAATTACATTTTGTATACTAAATAAATAAAAATTAACGAGTAGCCACTTGGTATAAGATATTATAAGTAATAATTTTACTATTACAATGACTAATATTTAAAATTATTATATATATATATATATATAAAAGTATCATTTATTTAGAACATTTTTATTTTTATTCAATTACTTGATTTTTAATAAATTTCATTTTCAAACTCGTTTCATTTTATAAAACTAAATTTAATCAATTTCTTTAGTAAAGTCATGTATTAAGATGTTTACTTTCCTATTTTATATTGTACTGATCGTCCACAACTTTATTCTTATATTTGCAAATTTATGTGGAAATATCAATTCCAAAAACGGCGTTTCGAAAATTTGTTTGATCTTGTATTTATGCATTGTAACCATTTTTTGTCAAATAAGAATTCTAGAGTTATTATACATAAATCTCCAATTAACTGAATACCAGTGGTTATCCTTAATCATTTATTAATTTTTATTGTGATAGTTTTTTTATAACAGTTCTTTTTTTGCTAAAGTCAGGTAGATCAGTTACTAATTTATCAAACATCTAAAGTACATTTTAAAGAGATTACCACCTGTTTATTATTGCATTTCAATTATTCCATCACACTTCTAATTATATTAGACGAAATCATTTTTAAAACCTGCTCAGTTATTACATTGATAAAATTAAAAAGTTCAAGACATTGATTTTTGTCATGAAATATTTTTAATTAATATGTATATTTTTTCATCAATCATCAAAAGTTCTAAAAAATTGTTATATTTTTCCAATTTGGAATTCAGAGAAAGTGAAATGGATTTTAATTTTTGATATGCTTCTAAATTTATCATTTGATTGTACGAAAACCAAATATAAAAATAGAAATTTGTGATGAAAGAAAGGTTGTCAGTTACTTTGATAAATATATAATTTAATTAACTTCTTGTGCTTATGTACTTTGGCAACATTTTCCGTTCTTTTTTAAAAAGTGATCATTGATGGATTTGTGATATGAAATATTTATTTCAGTTTTGGATATTATTCTTTGGAAAAATCCACTGAAAACGGTAGCTATCTTGCTTTCTTGTTTGACACTGGAAGTCAGCTTGATATGCTTCTCAGTCATTTCAGTTTTAGCTTATGCAGGGTTGACGTTTCTGATTGTTGCTACCAGCTTTAGATTGTATTTGAAATTTAGTGGTCAGTATGAGAACAATATTTTCAAGTAAATCAGTCTTTATTTAAAGAAAACTAGAAAATGTTTTGAAAAAATATTCAGATTATATATATAGTCTGATATTATTGATTTTCAAAAAATGTTAATTGGAATGATTATATGATAATGACAATAATAAATAATATTCGATAATTAAATTATATCAGTTTTCTAATAATTTATCAATTCAAAATAAGGTGAATGTCTAGCTAAAAACGGATGTCAATATTTACTAATTTTTTTCTTATTGTTTGTAATATTAGTATAATCGATATCATAACGAAATTTAATATTATTTATAGATTGATTTTATAAGTGATTTTATAATTTGAAAATTAAATAATTATTGATTATTTTTCGATCTCAATGAAAATGTTCTGTAATGTTATTGATATTTTTATTTGTTATTTTCAAGTTGAATTTGTGAAAAACAGATTAAGTTCAGAGAAAATTCAGAAAAATAAATGAAAATGTTATTTTTCTCACGAATACTAAATGGTTCTATGTAGATTATATAAATTTTGTTCCAGGTTGACTTTATTTTAAACTGTCGATTCAGACAGTAATAATTGACATTAGGAATTGGTGCAATGTCGGCGAATTTTAGCCAATATAATTTGTGCTGTTCTTTTCTTGTTTTCATTAAAATGTTTCTTATTTTCTATTCCAATGTGACATTTATGTTTTTTAACTTCCATAATTGTGGTAATTATTATAAAATTATTTGACATACTTCGATGGAATTCCATAGTGAAAATTCTCCAAATATAAGTTTGAAAATGTTTTAAAATTTCACTTAATAAAAATCAATTAATTTTCTATTTGATTAGAATAATTTTTTGTTTCCTTTACTTCTCACAAATTTCTTTTAAAAATCTTTTTTATTAATATTGATTTGGTTCATATTGAGAATAAATAGAGAAAACAAGGATTCGTTAAATAATTTTTAATCATTTAGGTGCAATTTTAAAAATGAATAGAAATAAACTAATAATAATTTTGTTTTTTTCCAATATTTTTATTGATACTTGAATAATTCTTTTAAAACAGTTCACCGTAAATTTGATTTCAAACATGTAATCGATTTTGAAAAACACGCAAAAAATAAATGTATTAATCGTGTAAGTAGATATTATGTTTAGTCCATTTAGGTTAATCATTGAATTAGTTGTTATCCGACAAGTCTTGAATTAGTAAGATAAATCCAAGACAGTCTTTGTTCAGCGCTGTTTAATAGACTTTAAAATAATATTTTCAAAACAAAAATCTTTTAATGGTGCACAAAACTGTTTTTTACAAATGATAATAAATGATTGATTCTTGAGAAATAGACAATATTCATAGGATTCTGTCTTAAATTATATTTGGTTAATTTTCTCAGCCCAATATTATAAATAATACTCGTCTATCAATTTAGGTATAGTTGTGCATTTTTTTGATATTTTCGAATAGTTTATAGATTACACAATATAAATAAATTGAGCAAAAATCTATTTATTTCAGGTGTGTAAAAAATAAATAAAATGTTTTAAAATTTTATTTTATTTATTTGTAATTCATTTCATTAACTTTTGTTGATATTCATTTTAGAACTCAAGTTCTATTGAGTGATGTGAAATTATTTTTACTTTATTACTATTATTTTTTATTATCTTAGAATATATTTTTACTTTATTATTTTTTTATTATCTTAGAATATATTTTTACTTTATAAGAATTTCTTCTGAATATCTAAAATTTTCTATTAAAATATTTAATTTTTTTATTTGAATTGTAAGATGATTTTGAAAATAATTAATAAATGACAATCTCATTATTTCTTAAGTGTTCAATATATAAAAATTTCAATAAAGTATAACTAACGATCTGACTCAAAATCTTATAATTATGTTTGTTAATTATTTATTACCCTTTAAAAATCAAGTAACACTTAAGTTTAAACTTTTTATTCAATGGTGCTTCAAAATCACAAACAAATATTAATACCATTTCTTCTACTAGCAATGAAATCAATAATAATATTTAAATCTTCTCAAAATAAATCACAATACTTAACAATCAATTGGTCTGCGTTATATATATAAATATCGATATTATTATTAGAACGAAACAATTATTAGGAAAACAAAACAGATAATAAAAAATCAGCAAAAACACCTTAAGCCGAATTCGGATGGGTAATAAATCTTAGTGGATGGTACAATTGTATCTATTAAGTTTCCTCAGCTTTCTTGAGCATATTTTTGATGTTTACAATGTTTGATGTTTAGCCTTTTCTGGTCTTACCAGTTCTATGAACTTTCTTTTATACTTCGCTCCTACCAATCCCATTACAAGCTCTCCGAATTGAGATTTAATCTTTCCAATCGTAATTAAGCTCTATCCGATCAATTCTCACTCAATTTTAACCATCCTCTGTAAAAATGGTTTGCCTTATGTAGTTAATCATGCTCTACAACCATGTTTATAATTGATAATTATTAATACTATTGTAAAGTATATTTCAAAATCCCAAAAAAATCAATTAGGAATATTTTTTAAATAAATCTGAAAGTTTCATATAATGTATGAACAATTATTTATTGTTTTTTAGCTAAAGATTCTGTCTTTCATATTAGACCCCGTTTTTGCACTGAAAACCATGTGAAAAATCATTTTGATTTTTGTCAGTATTAGGAAAGTAAAATGTTTTTAGAAAGAGCTTCTCTGATGGGAATTGTTTTGTATATTGGATGAAGTAGGAGATCATAATATTAATCTTTTACGATTGAAAACAGTAATTCAGAGTTTTCTATTTGTAAAAATTAGTCTACGCGATTAATTATTTTTCTTCGTTGAACATTTTTTATAAAAAATCTCTTCGTTTAATGAATTATTATAAATGCAGGGTGTTTATAAAGTAGGTCGACAAAGTTTTTAGAATATAATTTTATCTTGTTAGTATTTTATGGATCTATATAATGATTTTTGTTATTGTCTATGTATTTAGTATTTTTATAATATGGTTAAATATGATAAATCTATCCTGAAAGGTAATTTGCTTATATTTAATTTTTCTAATAATTAAATTTTAGTAATTTTTGAATTTTTCATGTTATGCTGTTGGTCTATTTAACATTGTGCAACAATTATGAAATTATATTTTTCTAATGGCTCAGCACCAATTGCTGTTCAAAGAACTAAATTTGGTAGACAAGCAAAAGTTCCAGAACGTGAAAGAATCAATAATCTTATCTATCACTTCAAGCCGACTGGAAGTTGTGTAGACCTTCCCAGGACTGGGCTCCCAAAATAACTGCTGCCTATGCTATTCAAGTCCAGAATGAGTTGATGAATAATCTCAATACTTCTCTTCAATATGTTTCTTCAACTATCGATAAATTGACATCTTCTGTGTATGAACTCATTCGGCACACTATCAAACTTTTTTCATAAAAAGTTTTCATTCATTCGGAATTACAATCTGATGATTTTTACTTTGGACTTTAGTCTTGCCATCAGATATTGGAAAAAATTGAGAAAAATGAAAAAATTTCTCAATCATCGTTAGTTTTCGAAGGAGGCACATTACTGGTTAAGTGGTTGTGTAAAAAAAATCAAAATTTACACTTTTGGGATAAAGAAAAGCCAATTTTAGCTGTCATTGAGAAACCGCAACATTTCAAAGGAGTAACGGTGTTGTGTGCAATGTCAAGGCGCCAAATAATTGAAGGATTTTTCTTTAATGAGAAAGAAAATATACAAATTATAAAATATTACTACAAGAAATTTTTTTCCCGTGCTGAATACTATAGAACGAAACTTTAACAACGTTTGGTTTAAAAAAAGACTGTCATACCTCTGAAAACAAGCGCAGTCAAACATGTATTGCACTATATTCTCCGTGATAGGCTTATAACAAATCACAGATCACCTGATTTAATTCCTCTAGATTTCTTCGTTTGGGACTTTCTTAAGGGAAAAGTGTTTAATCACCGTCTCAAACCGTTTCCATATGATGTAAAATATCAAAAATGAAAAAGTTTGGTATGTGCTTCAAAATATGTTTCATAATTTTGAGACTCGATTGCACGCGTGCATTCAAAGAAAGGACATCATTTTGAAATGTAAATATGTAAATTGTTTTATCATTTTTATTATTAATTTAATTATGTTCTTCCTTTACTTTCCTTTACTTCTCTTGTATTCCCTAGAAAAAGTATTTTCTAAAAATAAATTGATAAAAGTATTAATTATCAAAGTAAAATCGCCGGGTTACTCTAAGACATCCTGTATTTAGAATATTTAATAATGAAATGAACCGATGAAATAGACTTTCCAACAATCCAATTGTTATAATTTAACCTTTTTTATCGAGCATTTTTATTAGTTAACTTTGCACTATTTTCAGTAATGAAATTTTATAGTGGTTAAACGAAGAAGTTTGATAACGAGAATCAATTAGAGTTACAGTGAGAGTTGATGAAAGCCAGTTAATTACGCTTTATTCTTGAATAATAAATGTTTTATTGGACATTGTTGCTGCATTTCGAATTTAAGTCTACTGATTTTTACAGTGCTTATCTGGACAAAGATATCAAAGTCAACAAGGAAAAGTCAACAGCGTTCACCGTGGGATTTATAAATAGTGTTGATCGATTCGTGCTTAAAGTTAAAAGCCTTTTGTTGATTGAAGACTATTTTGAATCACTAAAAGTTTAATATTTTTAATATTCGTTTTATATCATTAATTCGTTTTAGTTGGCAGTATTTCTCTATTTCATGACTTACATTGGAGCTAAGTTCAATTTTATGACTCTCTGTATTTTGGGTTAGCTTATTTTCTCTCTAATTCCCAGTTTCTGTATAAAATTTATTTATCTTTTATCATAATAAAGATTGGTTTTATGATTACTGATATGAGAGATGTTATATTATTATTTTACTTTTATCATCCTTGTTTGTCACTTGTCTTTGACTTGTCTTTTAATATTTAGTAACTCTCATCTCATTTTGTGCACCGAAAATCTATCAGACTTATCAGGTAAATATTTTTAGTTTATATTTCAACGATAAATTCAAATGTCAATCATCACTCCATAACTGGAAATAGCGTAATTGATTTATTCGTGAAAAACAGTCTGGTTTTTTATATTATTTATTCTTTAACTATGTTGTCCCCAATATAAACGATTGGCGGAACAGATTCTGTTTTTCACAAAATGTCTACTTTTATCAAATTCTTGACATAAAGGTGAAACAGTTCATTGCACAAAATTTCTCTACGCAAATGGAAAAAATATGTTAGAAATAAAAGAAATTGTAAACTGTTTTACTACAGTGATAAATTTTATAGAGGAGTAAAATTAGTTTTTGGGCAATCAATTTGTTCTATTATTAGCAAATCATAATATTCCTTGATTGACTTTTTGCCTTGGCACAAATTAGTTTGAAATTAAATGCAAATGTCAGCTAAATCTGCATTATATTTATTCTGCTAAGGATTTTGACAATAAAATATTTAAATTGTCTTTTAAAAGCACTCAGATTGTGAAAAAAATAAATCAATTTTAGAATCTGTTATTCACTGATTTATTATGTGGACTATTCAAATGTGAGCTAAATTAGTAAAACCAACGAACCAGATACTGCAAATCTCTGTATTACATTTAAACCGAATTGCGTACAGAATGAACAGTTGTAAATGTCAACACAATTTTTGTCAACGGTTATTTACTTCATAATTATGAAATTGATAATTTGAGGCAAACAGAAATACCTTCAATTCATCTTTCTTATTTTAATTCTAACTTTTTTTATAAAATTTGGTTGCTTAGTTATAAATCATTATAAACAAGGTTTATCACATTTACTGTCTTTTTAGTTTTTTTAAAGAAAATTTTAAATCTTAGAACTGAATAAATCAAGTTATAAATATGGCCAATGAAAGGTAATGAGCAACTTTATAATTTTATTACCTTGGTATTTTGTAAGGTAACGTTTGATCTTTAATTTCTAGATTAAACACAGATTTTTGTGTTAATATTATCATTCAATTTATATTTTTTTTAAAGAAATCGGATGCATTATTATATTTTCATTAATTTTCTTTATTGTTACGTGAAATAACGCAAGTTTCGTAACTATTTTTAATCACGCAACCAAAGTATTTTTTAAATTGTTGGAAAAAGTTTCCTCTTTAAAAAATTTTACTGTTTATGTTATTTAATTCAGGTGGAAGTGGACAAAATGTATCGACTTTTCACTAACAAAATTTCGACAATAATATCGAGGTTAGTGTTTAAATGAAATATGGTTTGATAGCAATTTTGTGTATTTGTTTGTGTTATTTGTGCTGTTTTGATGGCCAGTTTGTGATATTTTCACTGGCCACAAAATCAATGTATGGGAAATTTTTTTAGTAATTATCTCAGTTTACGGTAATGAAATTTATTTTTAGATTGATTGAAAAATTGCGCCATCTTGCCATTATAGGTCCCTTGTTTAGAGAGCACCATGAATAATTTCTTGCAGTAATTGAAATGGAAAAACCTAGTCAATAATAACTTGAAACAGAAGCTTTAATTTCTTATTTAGTGATTATTTTCATTTGTTAGTCTGTTATTTATGAATCAAATTTTACTTCCTTAAAAATATTGTAAATTTTATTAAATTATTCTACATATTCGATTGATGTTTGATTTGTTCTGTAAGAATTACATTTGGATATAATTCATTCATTTAAATGTCATAATGATTAAATCAATGGCTTTCTCATGTATTTTATAAGGGTACGTGTTATCTATTTTAAGATTTAAATTATTATTAACTATAGATAGATTTTATAGTATTAAAAATTCGGATTACTATTTTTGCCGAACCAGAAATTTTCATTTTTGGCTAAATGAAAAATTTCTTTCAATTGTTCATATCACATTCATTTGTTGAACAATTGAATTTACTTCTATAAGACAAAATTACTGCTTCATAATTTTGTTAATCTTGAAATATCTGTTTGTTTAAATTGATAGCCTTTCACATTTTATCAGTTTTTTTATGTTAAAATGCAAATAATATTTTTACTTAAGTATATGTATAATAAATGTTTTAAGTACTCATATTTTGTAATTGTTCATTTTGTTAAAACAATACTTCTAGGCTTCTTCCAAATAACTAAAAATATACTAATGATTTTCTTCAAAACGACCACATCGAATAAAAATATATCTAAATTTTTATATAATTTGTAAGGATTAAATTTTAATTAATATTAAATAATAAATATTTTTAAAATAATTTTTAAAGTAATATAATAATAATA
>JBBMKC010017766.1:0-18831 GCA_037834085.1 Bipalium vagum | reverse complement strand
AATAATAATAATAATAATAATAATAATAATAATAATAATAATAATAATAATAATAATAATAATAATAATAATATGACGAATGTTCTCTATAACATCATTTATTTTTAAGGCTGAGTACTTAATCAATAAATTCGATTTATATGTCAATTTTTTATAGATTAACAAATAAAACAAAGACGTTATATTTTTTGTTAATAATCACTTTAAAAAAATAAGCCGAATTTTAATTTAAGCTCAATAAAATACATAAAACTTTATCAAAGTTTGTATTCATTTAATGATATTTTAGAGAAGTAAATTTTTATATGAAGATAATAAGGAATTGAAAGATCCAAAGCGCATAAAGGAAATGGAAAAATGTGTCCCTCTTCATGCACCTAATATAAATGCAAAAGATCTCATGCAGGTAATGTAAGTATTAGATAATATCCCTCTCACATTTTCTTTAGGATTGTCCTCTTAATCTTTCTGCCAATCGACAACCCACCATTCCTTTCGTTTCTCAAAGTTCTGTTTCAGTTCTTGAAACGTTATATCCAATTATTTCTCCTTCTGATATCAGTATTCCATCGTCTACAAATGTTGGTTATACTCGTAAAATAGATGCACATGAAAATACGTTGATAAATTATAATCCAGCGCATCCTCAATCATTTCCAAATCTTTCTTCTGAATCCTCCTGTACAAGTAATGAACATCATCATGAATATCCGATGTTTGATGATAAAATATCTTGTGAAATCTGTTCTCAAGTGATTGATCGTGGTATGATTAGCTTGCACAAAAACCTACATATATTCACAGATAGTAAAGAACCAAATCAACATGGAAACAATGCAAAATTAGGTTCTTCTAATTCCTCTGTAGATTCTACGTCTTCAACCAGTTCGAAAACCACTTTCAATAAACCAAGAAACTTTCGATGTGTAGTATGCAACACTGGGTTTCGTGTCAACGGACATCTCCATAAGCATCATAAGTCAAAGGCTCATCTTCAAGGACTAGTTAATTCTGGCCTGCTAAGCAAGGCGTTGTTTTTGAAAATTGAGCAATCAAAAGTGCCCACTAAGAAAGTGATCGATCACGCAACGGGAAACATAATTCCAGACGTACTGAGCAGGTATATTGGCAATTGGAGCAAGTCCAATGCTGACAATGACCCTCACTAATCAACCCAATGTGAAAAATAATCAATTGAAATCGAATTTCCTAATTTTGTTGAACGTAATAATTTTTGTATATTCTCATTACCAAATGTAATAAATAATAAATATTTTTAGATTCTCCATCTTTTTGTACAAAAATCGTTCAGGAAATAAACTAAGATTTAAATGAGTTACTGAAGGAATCCTCATATGTTAATGAAATGAAGGAAAGTACTAAATTTCATAAGAGTTAAACAATTTTCTGCATCTGGTTGGATAAAAATCGATTTAATTAATAAAAAGAAATATTAGCCTCATGAACAAAATGTTATACGATCAGCAATTATGGTACCATGTATTAGGTTTACATACAGTCCAAAGAGAATACATTTCAATCGGGTGATAAAACGACAATACGGAGGTGGCGGGTTGATAGTTTTGATAGTTTGATGCATTTTTATACTTATTCGATATCCTAAGACTTGAAAATCTTGGATCATATTTCTGACTAAATTGTCGTGATCATCCGACTTCGGTTTCTATTTTCGGTTTTTATAATTATAATAAATTTGTGTAAAAAATATTGTTCCATCACTAAATCGTTCCAAATTATCACTCAGTTTTCTCCCTTTTTATTGCAGACGCTGAAACAGTCGAAACATAACCTTTTCTCATCAACCAATCCTTTTCTGTAATAATCTCCATTAAGAGATTTAAATGTTGGTGGTACTACAGAATTCTTTATATTGAATCAATAATGATGAAAAATTATGAACCGCGTATGTATAAAGTAACATTTCAACCATTTTTTCTACCCTTATCTCTAATGTAACTGCTGACATTGGACTAATTTCTTCTGCCATTACCTCTTCTCATTGATTCCATATCAATAACATCCTAGCGGCACTAATAAAATCGATTTTCTTATCCAAACGACTACGGTATACCATTTTCAGGACTGGGGTATTCTTCCTTTTGCCTTTCCTCCGTCTTCAACCCTTTTAAATTAATAAAGATGCATTTAATTTCCATGAATGACTTCATAGTTCCCAGATTTTGCTTAAACAAAGTTGTTTGTATCTCGAGAGCTTTATTATTTTCCAGTAAAAACAACCCTTTTCAGGTAATAGTCGTGCTCATATCGGTTCTCTCTATTAATCCTTTCATATTCGCATCTTTTCAGACAGTAAACTCGTGTAGAGAAACTCTAACGGGAATCATCTCTGGTTTTACCTGCTCCATGATTGTATGAATAGTGATACTAAATTTTGAAACACCCAATAATTTCTGTCAAATTTGCGCTAATTACCTTATTAGGAAGATAAATCGGCTTAATCATATTTAGGTACTTTTAATCACATTAAAATCAAATTTAATCAAAACATTCCAAAAATAATAACCACCAACAAAAAAAGAAAATTTAGTAAAATGATTTTGACAAACAAGTTAAAGAAACATTGAAAATATTTGGTTGGCAGGATCTACCTCAACCGATGTACTCACCAGACAGCTCCATTTGACTTCCACTTTTTTTCGATTCATACTCATTCTCTTGCTAGACAGACCTTCAATTCCTATAAAAATGTAAAAAAATGAATCAATTGATTGCTTCAAAAGATCAAGATTTATTTTGCCGCGGAATCCATTCTTTGCACGAAAGATGATCAAAAGTTGAATTTCCAACAGAAAATATTTTGACTGAAACAAATATTTTGTTACTTTTAATAAACGAATTTTTTTAATGAAAAAACTATTGGAATTAATTTTCATAGCTAATATAGAGAATGAACCTTTTTACACAAAAACTAGTCATTCTCATATGACCCCGTTCGCTAATCGAATACAAGATGGAACCAAAAATTGTTTCTAAGCCCCTGACGATTGTATCTCCAAAAGTAGTTCTTAGGACGAAAACCATCAAAATTTTCTATTCTAAATTACCTGTTGCTCTCTTTGTCATCGTTTTTTGACATGATAAGACTTTAGTACCCCTTTCATAATTATCAAAGCTAATTCCCAAGATACTATTGGAATAATGTTATGCACGCCTCACTTCTCAAATTCTTTGAATGCAGTTCTAGACACTCTTGGAAAACACCAACAAATAAACTTTACACATTCTCAGTTTTCCACAAAATTGTGCCACCAACGCATTCGTTTTGCTTATCGTATTATCCACATCATCGACATCCAGTAATCACTATTTTGACTTCGATTTGTCGATTTTCATTTCTCAATGCCTTATCTTTCCACTCATTTAAATTTGTTTTTCCTCCAAAAGTCTTATTATTATTGTTTACACAGTCGTTGCGATATCATAATCTTGTAAAATATATTAAAATATAAAAGAGTAGCTCACTATAATTTGACATTATAAATTCATATTTTCAATACATATTTACAATTTTAACAGAATCAATTAATAATCAATGTTTGTCGCCCTAAAATGGCCCTTTTGGCGTTCTTAAAAACTTATTATTGAGTTATGACCACCATCTTTCTTTTTGTAATACCAAAGTTTTTCATGTATGCTACGAAGTACATGCTGGATTATTTTTTTATTGAATAGAAATCCACTTACACCGCATTCTATCTGAAAGCTCGTTATATTATCGGTAAATACCTCGTACTTATCGCATAAGCGATTTCGTACCTTATGTCACAGGTATTCAATAGGGTAGAAGTCTAGGGATTTCGCCAGCCATGAAAAAGGCATTTGAGTCCAATTTGACATCACAATTCTGACTTTATGAGGTTTGTCATTGTTTTATTTCAACGTCAGGCTATTCTCTTCAACAATTGTTAACTTGTGTGGCAAGGTAATTTAATTTAAATAGCGCTTACCTCTCATCATACACGGAATAACAACAATTTCTGTATTACTATTCCAGACTGTTTTATATTGTTTTCTTTATAACGGCTGTGTTCTATAACACAGCAATTGGTATATGGTTCGGTTTACAATATCCTGTCTTATATCCCCACATCAGGAAATTCAACTCAAGTCTGGATTTGTTCTAAGTCGATAGCTTAATAGATTTGGTAAATTGAATCATGAAGTCTTCACAAACTTTAAAAATTTACAGAAATCCGGAACTGAACTAAATTGTGTAATATCCTCAGAAATTTACAATCGATCCATATTATAACTATTTTTTGTAATCAACATTTTTATTTTGATCTATTTTATTATTTATATATTTTATTTTAAGAGTCACCATTTATTTTGAATAAAAATTCCAAGCTACGTAACGTTTTTCTAAGAATATTTTTGTTTAAATAATGATACTGTTTATCATTATTCATAATTATTAATATCAGTTAAAGAAAAAGTAACATGGAATAAAATTTATTATCTCAAAACTCCCACACCTTGAGACTATTTATAGAACGAAAATCTGAATATTAATTTAAATGTGACCAAATCGAAAAAAGATCAGAAATTATGTGATAGAAAATAACTGAGACAGGCAGAATATTTCTTCTTTTATTAATATATATTCAATGAAAAAAAATCAGCACACCTTTCTTTTTATACTGCAATATTAATTAAATTAATTTACATATATTTAAATTAAATATAAAATAATAAATAAAAGAATTGTAAAAAAGAAAAATTAACCAAAAACAAAATAAAAATTTTGGAGATAAAAATATTATTAAAAAAAAACATTCAATGTACAAAAAAGGAAAGCCTTAATTCTTACTGTCCATCATAAAACTGATTTGTATGGTCAGGTTTTTCACGAAAAGAAAATTTTTCTGTTGATAACACTTTTTTAAAAGATTAAAACTATTTAAACAAATTAAATGCAAAAAACAATGTGAAGCAATCCCAAAAATGTATTAAAAATATTATAAAGAAACCTATTACCGTCATTTCAGATCCAAGCTATCAAAGAAAACGTTTTAGAAAATGTTTCAGGTCCGCCAATCATAAAATTCGTATTTATATGTGATAAAATAATACATTAATAAAACATTAACTGATAACATTGTTATCACATGCAAATCTATCTATAAATGAACGGTCAGTACGTAGAAATTAATAACAGATAAAAAGAAGAGTAAAATCATATAAACAATGACAAAAACGGTCGAACCTTGCTATTCTAATGATTTAATTATCCGTGATAATGAAAGATAATGGGTGGACCAAAATCAGAGCGGCCACAGGATCTCTGACATTTTATAAAAAGTAACTTCATTAAGAATCATTCAGTTATGCAGAGAAATAAATATCGTTAAGAAAAAGCAAAATGATACATCCAAGTTTGATCAGCAGAAAAAAATCTTTAGCGAATTCGATCAGATTTCCCAACCGGAGCAGAGTTCACCTGTCAATCTGGAAAAATAAAATGAAAATCATTATTATAATACTAGTAATAAAAAATCGATAATTCTCTTCTATTTATAAAAGGCTGAAGGACCTCTCTGGAATTTCTTGACTAAACTGATGAAATCAATAAGGAAACAAGAGTGCGAGAGTGCAAATAAGTAAAAACTAAAATAATTTCAGCATTATCACTTGATACCAATTTTTATAAATTTAAAAGTAAAAGTATTTTTATAAAACATTTCGAATTAATGAAAAGAAATAAAAAAAACCTTTTGAGTCTAAGGGGATTATAATACAAGTAAAGATAAGTAAATCGGTTGAATGCAGAAACACTAAATATATCTTTCAATCAATGGTGAATAATGAAATGCGCAGAACTACGTTAGATCTAAGACCGCTATTGTAAAATTTGATAAAATTAGCTCTAGTAAAAACATTTGATTTATCTCTAGTAACCTGTAACGAAAACCGGATATTCTTTCATAATTTTGAAAAAATTTCGTCTGGTCATTCTTTTTATATTGATTTCTTATCTTTATTTTTAGTTTAATGAATTAAAGTGATGAGCTTTCTATTGTCTTATCATTTTTCTTTTTTTATATCTGTTCAATCATGTTGTGAATCCATTTTATTTTAAACTTTAAGGTATGTACCGAGTTGAGGCCTATTCATTTAATATGACACTTCTGCAGTTTAAACCTCAATGATTGTTTACTGACGTATCTATTCATAAGGGAAAATCTTTTGAGGAAACAAAATGATTCAAAAAGATATGATGCTAATAAATCTTTATTCGTTCCGTATCTTGTTTTAATTTTGACCACATGCTTTCAGTGTGATTTGTGGTCCTATGCAAATTGAATGGTAAATCCATTTTTAGTTTCCATGGTTATTCTTATAAGCTTTTCTGAATTTCGTAAAAAATGCTATACTATGACTTCCTGATAATAGTACTTTCATTCTAAAATTGTATGATCGTTTCCAATGTTGAGTTCGAATTTTAGTTTATCTTGCGTTTGATTGCCGTTATGAAAAATACATCATTACATAATTGATACGACTTAACTGCATAAGTAAGTGCCTTTAATTTTCCAGAAATCCAATAATAATTAACTAATAAATATGTCTTAAAAAATTGATTACTGAAGTCGATCAATAAAAGATATTGTAATTTCTTCAAAAATTTTGATATTTTAATGATAATTATATTGAAACAAAATATTCACATGGTTAATTAAAACAAAAATTTAATATTTAATTAATTAATTTTTCTTTAAGACTGAAAGATTTTTCTAAATTCAAACAAGTTACTTCAGAGAACAAATATTTATAAATGAAAGCAACAATGTCCTTAAAAAGAATTCAATTTTTAATTAGTGAATTTTTGTAAAAAAATTTTTAGTGGAAAAACTGGTACTTGAAATCAGTTAAATTAATTAGCTGAGTAGTTCATGTTAAAGGATCCTGTGATATGAAAATTTTGAATATCAAAAATATTTCCCGTTACTTTGAAAAATCCCTTCGTTAATGTTTAGCAAAATGGAGTAAATAACTTTTTCTAATCTGTTCTGAAAAATTATAATTTATTATAAATTAATTTTGTATATTTAATTCAGTGTTCATATAATAAACCCTGAGAGAATTTTTCTCTCAGGCAATTTTAGTTTTCTAAATCCTACTGAAGTTAATAATACGATCAGGTGGATCAAATATCAACTGTTTTGTTTGTTTAAAATAATACTACTTTAAAAGAAATTATTATACAGTATTAAAAAAAGTAAGTGGGATTAGAAAATCTAAAGGAAAAATAATCTAATTTTTACAAATAAATAATTTAATTTTCAAAATTACCTATACCAAGTTCCCGCTTTTCATAATGCAAAAAGTCATCAAAAATTGACATATTACTTTTGCAATCTATGATAATTCTGAGGGCTTGGTATCCAGTATCATCTTTAAATGATGTTCCCGGTGCCCTATCTGACTTTAATTCAGTTGCATCTCTTAGATTCGTGATGGGCTTCATTTCCGTTGTGCTCTCACCTCCAGATTTTAATGTTTTGACTTTAGTAGATATGTGGCGTAATTGAGTGTTGGGAACATCTTTTACATAGATCCATCTAACAGAAAATTTGCCTCTCCATTTATCTTGACACCAAATCCCAGTAATTACATTTTCATCGACACTAGATGTCATCTCAGCTATTCCACAAAAATGACCAGACCCATTAACTGAGAAAAACAGAAGCACATGACCTCCTATTTTCTGTGCATTCTAAAAATGGAGTCTTTACTAATAATATGACATCAAAAGTAATAACCGAACTAAATTTTATAACTTTTATTACTCTAGTTTTCCGACACTTTAACCATTATGGGCAATTAAAATTGAAATACCGTTTATGCTAAAAATAGTTCATAGTATCATCAATACAGAAATTATTATATCTAAGTTAACAAATAATTTACTTGTTACCCACCATTTAAATTCAATACATGTCAAGCAACTTTTAATATTACACATTATTTTATTATTCTGATAATACATTATCTGTGCAAAAAATATATCAATTGATAATCAATTCTAATGGTTTTTAATTCAATGATAACAAATTTTCAAGACCACATATAACAAAATCTTAAAATTAGAAATTGAAATTATGAACTAAAAATTAAATATTTCTTGATATTTAATTATCTCACAATTGATTTTGTTTTAATTATTATTAGTTTTTAAAGATTTCCAATTTTACAAAATTTGAAGAATACAAATAAATTCTCCGCCATCTCCGAAATTATAAATTCTAGAAAGGTGGACTTCTATTTAACAGGAATTAAAAGTCTTTAATGTCATTGGCAGAAATGTGTTTCACGAATGGCTTTTATTTTAGTTAATAAAACTTTTTTGGCTCGTTAATTTGGTTTGGAAAATATATAATTAAATCGGAAATTTCAGATGGCACAACCTAATACATGAAGTTTATCAATAATTTTCATTTTCGTCCTAAAAAATGTTAGATATCCAAATTTTTTTCTCAAAAACGAGAAAACCATTCTGTTTTCTTGGAAAGATTGAAATTTCAACACATTTTGAAATGTAGAAAAATTTATGACACAAATAAATATGGGATGTGTAGTTTGATTTAAGTTCTATTTATTCAGTTTCTTATAAACAAAAATTATCCTTGATCATGATAGCACGAAGATTAAAAATAATTCAATTTGTACCTCATGTAAAATTGAATATTCTTTATAGTTGTTTGGAGTGATGAAAATTTAACAGTTATAAAATTAATACGAGGGTGTTCAATAAGCCCGTGAAAAATAAAACAAATTTTAGCACTAGTGTTTAAATTTTGTTAATAAACAATTAAAACATTAAAAATGTAAAATCCGAAATTTCAGATAAATAAATACAATTTTTTTAATTATATCACATTTCAAAGTTGTCAATAACAATTATCAATATGAAAATGGAAAATTACGAATTTCGAGTCCTCCTGAAACATTATTTTTTGAGAGGTAAAACAATCAGCGAAATAAATTTACGACTCATTAAATATTATGGTGATTCCTCACCATCAATCGGGATGATCTATAAATGGTTCACCGAATTTCGTTATGGCCGTACAAGCACAGATGATTCCGCACCGTTTGGTCGTCAAAATGAAGTGAAAACATCGGAAAATATTCAAAAGATTCACGATATTGTTCTTAATGATCGACGAATCAAAGTGTGGGAGACAGCGCAAGCTGTTGGTATATCAGTTGAATCAACATTTTCAATTTTGCATAAAGATTTGGAAATGAGAAAACTGTCTACGAGATGGGTCCCGCGATTACTCAAAGTTGACTAAAAGGGTGAGCGTATGCGAAGTTCGGAGCAAGGTTTGGCTTTTATTCCAAGGCAATCCAAATGAATTTCTTTGTCGTTTCCTCACTGTTGATGAAACTTGGATTCACCATTATACTTCTGAATCTAAATATCAATCAAAGCAGTGGATAAAAGCAGGCGAACCATTTCCGAGAAAAGGCGAAGACTGTTACACCTGCTGGAAAGGTCATGGCTGTCATTTTTTGGAATGTGCACGGTGTAATTCCAGCCGATTATCTTGAAAAAGGAAAAAAATTAATGGTGAATATTATAATGTATTATTGACCCGTTTGAAGGAAGAGATTAAAGTGAAGTGCCACACATGTTGAAGAAAAAGGTGTTGTTCCTTCATGATAACGCACCGCCTCACAGGTCAACAGTTGCAATGACAAATCTACATGAACTACACTTTCAACTGATATCACATCCACCATATTCTCCCGATTTAGCTCCGTCTAATTATTTCCTCTTTCCAGACATGAAAAAGTGCTTGCAGGTCAAAAATTTCAATCGGATAATGAAATCATTCATGAAGTAAGTGCTTATTTTGATGGACTTGATCAATTAAAGTTCTTTGTAAATATATTAGTCGTTATTTTATTTTTCACGGACTTATTGAACCACCCTCGTGACTATAATTTTAAAATAAAAATTAATTAAAATAAGTCTAATTATTAACCAATAATAAAAAGATTCTAAAAAGATTGATTATTTACTTGAAAGGCATCGTTTAACCTTTTGTTTCCTTCTTTTGTTGAACACCAAATTTTGTACTTTATGGATCGATGAATATCATCTTCTGAGTAGCTTTTAATAACAAAATAACGTGTCTTCTCAAAATTTATATCTAGTCTTATTGGATTAATGTGAGCTTGTATTTCTTTAATTTTATTTTCTACATTTCTGATACTTTCATCGGTACTAGAATATGCAGCTTTCGAGGCCCAATTAGCATTTATATTCGCATCAAAACTTGAATTAGGAACATTCTTCCGAATTTTATCCTGCGTCCATTTCCCCTGTAATTAATCTAACGATCAATCAAGTAAATATATTGTCTCAACATTCAAAATAAGAAGATTCGAAGTATTTATAAAATCATATAGGGAAGTTCCAAAGATAATAAAAAAATTGTGGAAAAAAAGTAAAATCGCATTAAATCATTATTTAAAGTAAATAATAATTTTATATTTATAACTCATAACCGTGTTAAAAATTTAATTTTCATAAGAGACTGTACTTAATATAAATTTATTTTTTAATTAAAATTTTAAAGTACTTAATTTTAAAGTTTTTAAAGTACCTGGTTTAAGTTTTATTTTTATTTTTAAAGAATTATACGTATACGTATTATAAAAATTAAAAAGTGGTCGTAGTTTGCTGACGGATAAGTTTAAAGAGGGCCGTCCAAAATCAACTATGTTGCCAGTAAATATTGATGCCATCCGAGAAATGATAAAGTTTGATCATCATTTAACTTACCGCGAAATTCAGGTCTCTCTGGGCATTAGTATGACTAGCATGTATTCCATATTGCATGAACATTTGGCTGTGAAAAATCTATGTGCCCTTTGGATCCCTCAAAATTTAACGAACGTTCAAAAAGTAGCTCGTATGAATTGGCTCAAAGAAATTCTTAAGAAATTCAATTCCGGTTTTTCAGTAGTGGTTTACAACATCGTTACAGGTGATGAATCTTGGATATATTCGTATGATCCGACAGTCGTCTGTTCCGGTCTTCTAAGATGAACCAAACCCAACAAAAGTCATTCGTGCTCAAAGTACTTCGAAGCAAATGGTCGCCTGTTTTTTCGGGAAATCTTTGCATGTCTTAACTGTGACTTTAGAACTTCAAGGTACGGTTAATTCTGCATGGTATACAAATATTTGCTTGCTAAAAGTCTTAAGAGAAATAAGGAAAATCAACTCAAAGCGCCGCATCATTCTCCACCCTGACAATGCCAGCTCACACAATTCACAAAAAAAACTAACTTTTTGAACACCCAAAAAATAGAATTTATACGACATCCTCCGTGTAGTTCTGATTTAACTCCTAACGATTTCTTTTTATTCCCCTATGTGAAGAATAAGCTGCGTGGACAGCGATTTTGTAGATCAGAGGATGCGTTTGATGCTCTTAAACTTCATGTTTGTGAGATACCTAAATCATTATGGGTAAAATGCGTTCAAAATTGGTTCAAGCGTTTGCAAAAATGTATTGACCAAGAAGTTGAATATTTTGAAAAACAATGACAGTTTAATATAATTAAATTTTAGTTTTTAATATTTTTTTGTTTTTCGCAATTCGTATCGACCAACCCATGTATATTGTGTATTTAGCACATAAGCATAGATCAATTTTTTAATATGTCCTAAACAATAAATAATTGATTTTAAAGAACTTTGTGAGTTTGATCCATATAATTTTTTATTGGTTAATATTATCAAGAGAATATGATAATTATAAAATGTTATGAAAGCGAAAATGAGACATGAATTTATTATTATAATTTCTTTTATTATTGAATATTGTCTCATAAAAATTCAACACACCTAGTCCAGATCTTCAGCAATAATTAAATTCCATGCTTAAACTACAATTCCGGGAGCTCCGTAATAAGACTACCATATCTTTTTCGTTTTATGTGTGAATGAAATACGCGCAAGTGGCTTAAGAGAACCATTCCAGGACTCTTCGGTCTAATTTTCACCTGGAGATCTGCACAGCTAAATTATATCGCAACATACGATAAGAACAAAATCTGTCACGAATAATTTCCATATGGTTACGTTGATCATCTTGTACATTAGTCAGACGAGGCCCTCCTGACCGAGGAGCATTAGCTGCTGATGCAGTTGATAGTAACTCTTTTCAAATAAGTGATACTGCTCCTTGAAAGCATCTAACTTTTTAGTAGCAAAACGTCGAGAACAACCTGCTTGAAACAAACCAATAATTCGTCATCAAGGTCATTGTAACTAGTCTTTCATGGCATAAGTGTTGCTTAGAATTAAATTAGACAAACGCAAATATAAAATAATTAAATTAAACTAACGCAAATAACTAAATAAAATAATTAGATAAAACAAACATTAAACATGAAAATAAATGTTTTTTCGAGTTATTAAATATTTTTGGCCACAAATATGATTAACATTCCAAAATTCATTATTTGTAATGCATGAAAAATTAAGTTTTAGAAGAGAACCTACGATAAATAATCAATTAAGATCAGTGTATTTTTCAATGAAGATTTTACCTTATTGGTATTCCAATTGTTTCCATTTACCAGAGTATTGTTGAAGCAGTTTTGATAGTTGTTGCTACATGATATTGGTCTCGAATGGCCTGTGGCAAAACCGTTCATAGATGACTTATAATTGAATCTTGAATTAATTGACGATCCATTATTCATATAAGGTTGTGTGAAAGATGACTGATTTGAAATATTGTAACCATTGGAGTTTCTTGATGGAAGTTTTGTAACTTTAGCATAAGATTTCATATTGTTAGATTTTGCCTATAGTGAAATAATCGTTAGTTATTATGGAGGATTTATACCTCGCGGTTCACGTCTGAATTCCAGAAATCTGAGCTATCTCCTTTATCGGTATTGGAGTTTGAATGATGTTTAGACAGTAAGGCTGATGGATAGTCGTGTTGATTATTAAGGGTAGAAATTCGATTAGTTTCACAAGTGGAATTTTCTTTGCGAATAGAACAATCATTAGATAATTGAAATTGTATTGATTCAATCTGTAAATAAATATCATTCGAATTACTGACTGTAGAGAATGTTTTATCTTGATTCGCAGAATTCTCAGACTTTTCCAATGAGATCTTTTCATCAGTTGCAGATCGTGAATGGATCTCCTAAAATATTAAATATTACAATTATGTATAAATTTCAGTAATTTGGTATTTTTATTATTTTGTACCATTATTTTTGTCAAAGTTAGTACGTTGGTTGCAGAAAAAGTTTATAGAAACCGGTACCTTAAGTACTATTCGCGTTTTATTTATGATATTATCATAAAATTCGACATTGAATTACTTTGAATCGTTCAAATAAATGTAAATTGATGAAATCAGTTTAAATGTGTAAACATTTGAAATATGAGTTTAAAATAAAATAACATGTGAGCAGTAAATATCTGTACAAATTAAAATTTTCCACAGAAGCATTAACAAGTACTGCAAAAACCAATATATCATTAAAAAGCTCGACAAAAGATCTACAGAACTGTTTATTTTAAATGACATTTTCGATTGAGGGCCTCATCAATACAGTGGGGAGCATAATGATAAGAATAGCCATATTTTTGATGAATGTAGTCGATCTAAGATAATGGCTAAAGTAAATTTATAATTTTTATGTGTTATGGCAAGCATTAAACACAACAAGACAAAAGAAATTGATACTTTAATAAATATTTCGATAATTTTGGACGTTTTTTTTTCAAAAATGGTCAAAATCAATGGTGGAAAATGGTAGGAATAGTAAGGAAAAAATCAATTTAAACCATAAATATTTATTAAAATAAAACATCTAATATCTTGTACAAACACCATGTCTATGAATAACCTCAAAAAATCGATTTGGAATACTCTTAAAATAATTTCAGAAAGTATCTTGGTCCAGATTGTTCCAGGCGTGAGTTTTAGTTCTTCCTTCGTCGAAACTTCATAATGTTGTTATACACAGCTCTTGTAATAAATCCTCACATCTTTTCGATGAAATTTAAGTTTAAAGAAAGAGCAGGCCACTGTAGTACAGTGCGCCACAACTTAATTGCCACACTTACAAAAATGACATTATCTTTTGTCCAAAAATTTCTGCCGATCGCAGCTCATCAATGGAATTGATTTGCTTTCCACCAGCATATACCTTCCAAACCAACACTTCCCATAAGTTTTCTATGGGATTTAAATTCGGTGAGTACTTCAATAGTCCATAACTTCAATATTTTTGCCTTTTAGCCATTTCATAGTTGAAGGGGATACATGGCACCTGCAATTATCTTGCTGAAAGACAGGGCTGAATCCGCCAAAATCTTTTATAAAAGGTAGTAGATTGTCTTTCAGGAGTCTCTGATACCCCCATTGATTTAGATTGCCGGAAACAGTCGCCAGACTCGACCTGCCACTGAAATTGAAACAGGCCCAAATCGTTAAAGATCCTCTGCCCGAGTTTCTTTTGGAAAATTGCATGTTTTCTTTTCTCAAATCATGTCAATAGAATACATGGCCATCTGGTTCGTCTAAATTAAATTTCTTTTCGTCGCCCCATGTTACTTTAGTTTTCGCCCATTGCAAACGTTTCAATTTGTGTTCAACTTTCAGTGGTGGTTTCGCTATCATTTTTGGTATTTTAAGACCTGGGAATTGTTGATAACACAGTGGATAGTCTCCTTGCTTACGTTTAAGTTAAGTTCATGTTTAATTGTCGAGTTTGAAATCGATTTATTGCTGGGTTTGCGAATAACCAATCGTTTCGTTTTGGCCAAATTCTTTGTCTTTGGGCCAGGCTTACGATTTTTGCTATCTCCATTTTTCAAATAATATCTTATGGAGCTTTCATTTCTGTTTAACTTATTTCCGATCCATCTGTTTGATTTTCCGGCTTCGCGGTAGGCCTTAATCATTTCTTTCTCAATGTCGGACATTTTGTTAAATTTGGCATGGTAAGAATTTACTGAACAGTTTAAATTATAATTTTTATTATTATTAATTCTCACTTATATATTTTAAAAATTTTCAGTATAAAATTAAATTTGATAAAGAAAATCCAAATTCAATTTAGTGTTTATATATTTAGAATTATATAAACAAATTGAATTTAGTTAAATTACAACTTAATTTAAATAATTCAATGCTGTTCAAATAAGTTCTTATATCTTGTACTTTCATCAATTTTATGAAAATTTAATTACAGTTTAGAAATAATCGAGATTTCTTGATTTTACAATATGCGGCAATTAATATGTGGCGCACTGTATTTTTGGCAGTTAACCTAGTAATGCTCCTCACTGTATCGAATCTCTCATGTGTACGGACAATTACACCCATGACATTTAAATCGGTACACGATATTAGTTTTGTAGTATTGCAGGCGTTGGCGTTTCAATTTTATGTCTTCGTTTAAACTGATTTTGAAAAATGGTAAAAGATAATAGAAAAAACACTAAGAATTTATCCAACAAATCGATTGAATCACTGAAGTGAGATTGAATTATTTTTCCACTGTACACTTGGAAAAAATGGTTGATTGTTTGAACATACATGGTGTGACAATAAAGTTCCAGGACTTTAGCTGTAGAAAATCAAGGGTACATAAGATAACAATTGATGTGTATAAAAAATTTTTCAAAAAATCATAAATAAGAATTTTATTTTGTATGTATTTTACTGTATAGGAGTAAAAAAAATAGTTGAAGAACATTTTTTAAAGTTCCTGAATTTTTTTTGTAACATTGCTTCAATAAATTTAAAGCTTGGGGTTTTTTAATTCACCGTGATAGGTTAAAAGATACGCCTATTTTTTATTGCATTGTTTCCAGAAATGAAAATTGAACACTACATCACAAAAAAAGACAGTTGTCTAGATAAGTATCGATGAAACATCAATTCATAAGTCACTTTTGTACCATAAAATTATGAATAATGTTTCGTGGTCTATTCAGTGAATTCCGTGTTCTGGTGACACAATAAAACCAAATAAATACTGCATAGAACAACATGAAATAAAATTGTATTGGTTATAAACAACCTGCGTTTGTTAATAGACAAGGTTTTACAATAGTTAAATCTTTCAATTGATTCATAATAATAAACAACTTGGATTTCAAAACTATTTATTAAAAATTAAAACAAATTTAGTCTAACTCGCCCTTCGGACAAGAAGACAATCATCTCATCAGCCATTCTATTCTTCTCTGTTTGATGCCACTTGGGTCTTTTAGCTCCATTTGATGAGGAGACAAGTAAAATCTTCCTTTGTAAAATCTGTCTCATCCCCGATAGCTTCCTCAAATACCGAATGGCTATTCATTTTGTGACCATATACGATTTCGAACGGTGAGAATAATAACAAAGACCTTTTCGAAGATATAAAGTAACTCAAAGCTTATGATTTTACTCAAGGATTACACTTGGGTCCGAAAGAGTTAAGTTCCTAGCTGCAACTATTAAGGGCCTGGGTAAATCATCGGGGCACTCGGGGCAAGCTGATTGGTAAGATTATTTTGGTTATTTTCTGTCATTATTTTGTTGCATTATATCATATCTGATAGATATTATATGTATATATCATTTCGACAAGTTGACATGCTATTTTCTTTAGTATCGATGGTTTTCAAACAATCATGAAAAATAGTAAAATCAGAACTTAAGACTTCATGTTTCTCATTTATAAATGGCTGTTGGGCATTAGTAGACTCGGTCATAATAGAGCTTGAAGTTAGTTTATTAGCGAGCTTTGATGATATAAATAATAATATATATTTAAAATTCTTAAAAATAGAGTTAAAAATGTCAATTTTCTTTAATTTGATTTAATTTTCAATTAAATTATCGTCTATTGTTTAAATGAGAACATTACTTTAACTTACCGGTCCCGTAGAATTGATTTTAGAATTCTGATATCTGTTCTGAGCAAGATGTTTTTGATAACCTGTATCAGCATTGTTGATTTGTAAAACATGGTTAGCATGATCGAAAGGAGACACATTGGTTTTGCAACCCATCGAATTAGAGAACAAAGGATATTGATTATTAAATAGCGCATCTGGCCATGACTGTGATTTATCAGAGTGAGCGATTGTGCAATTTTGATTATTGGACTTGTACTCTACCATAGAAGGGTGTGTCCAATACATATTATTAGCCGCATTATAGCCATATTGATAAAACAAATTTTGATCTGCAGCTTGAGGAGTTCCTGTAATAGATTCAAGTAAACTTTAGATGATAAGAAAAAGTCAATTTATCTTAACATATCAAGTGAACAAAGCAGAGATCTCCAGATTTGCATAAACTTTACAAAGGTAAGAAAAACCAAAAACATTATAATATTCGGTTAGATGTTTTTTAATATTTAATTTAACTGCAAAATATGGAGTTAATGATCAGCAAAAACAAGTTACAATTTACAAACCAGGAATTGAAAAGAAATGAGCAGAATTAGGATCTATAGTGTGCGACTGATTTCCCCTGGACTGTGCAGATAGTGGTGCATTTATTGGAGCTCCGTTCCACACATTAGGATGATTGTTTGTAGTTATCCCATCTCCCAGTCCTTGGTTATCACTGTATTGAAAGGAGAATTGAGTACCAAGTAACGGATTGGGGCCATAGGCATTATGAAGTGGAGCAAAGTCAGGATTTACACTGGCATTATTAGGTATCCGATAATACTAAGATTATTACAATTTCATAATCAATTATTTATTTTTACTTGATAAAATCGATTTCCTAAATCATATGATTTAAAATTATTTTGATTCAATATCTGATTCGGATCATTATTTAATGAGTTCATATCTGTATAAAAATAATAAAATTATTAAATATATTCGAAAAATTCAGATTTCTTGTGACAAATAACATTCTAACAAAAAAATTTAATTAATAAAGTTAAAAAATTAAAAAATCGAAATTTTATATACCATTTATTTTTTAACTAACTATTACATACGACCTAAATTTTTTTTATTTGTGTATACAAAATTTCAAAGCGAACAAACAACTTATTTAGAAATAACTATTAGAAATTATTATCGATTATCGGTTATCCGTTATTAGAAAAATTATGGACTAATATTTTATAATTATTTATTTTGTGAAACCTCGAATTTATTCTCGAATTTCATTAAAAAACTTTTTAAGATATGAGTAATATAAAAAATTCGGTGGTATATTTAAGTATTTTTCTGACGTTCCAATTATAATAATAAAATATCGGAAATAAATTTTAATATCCGTTAAGTGTGTTATCAGTGATAACACATATATTTAAATTAATTGCTTATGTAAATCGTACTATACAAGTGAACGGGAGTCTAAATTGCATTAAAATCTTGTTAGAAATCAAAAAACGTGTCAAAATCTATTAGTCCCATTGTATTTATTATTTATTCAGTTTTATCTAATTACATAATTTTATTTCTTTCAGTAGTAGATGATTTCATGGGGATTAATGAATGATTTTAATTAATAAAAGTATTTTTGGTGTAGCACGCAGAAAACGTTTGACTAAATTGCTGTTTGGCTTGCTTGGCGTAGAGATAAAGTTAAAATTAAAGGACTATTGAAGGGAAAAGCCGTCTCAAAGTGTAGGGATTGGTGGTCGTAGACCGATCTCTACGACTACATAAAGAGGCGGGTATAGAGCTCATATACAGAAAAGGAATAGACCACACTAATGCAGACATGTTATCTAGAAAGAACTGCGGTACATGTTCTCAGTGTATGA
>JBBMKC010017661.1:0-18833 GCA_037834085.1 Bipalium vagum | reverse complement strand
AATAAATTTATAATTTTAAGAAAAATATTATTTTTCCAACCTGACCCCAATTACTTTGTGGTTTTGTTTTCCTTGATCCGTTTATGTTCATCCTTCATAAGTCTTTTAGTTGTATTTATTTATTTATTGTCAATTATTATTTACCATTTTAACATTTAAATATCAATACTTAAAAAATCCACTAATTGATTTAAATTATTTAATATTGAAATATTCAATAATTTAATTAATTAAAACAAACAGAGAGAATTAATTCAAATACATCATAATATAAATATAAAAAACAAAAAATATTTTATTCTAATACAATCATTAAATAATCTTTTTAGAAAAACGTATTTAAAAATAATTTTTAATATTTAGGTTATTTATAATATCGATACCCCTTGGATCAAATAATAAATATAAATTTCAAGTCTCGTAGACGTCTTTGAAGTTTCATTTATCTGAAAGGTTGCCTACATATAGATGCATAAATGTATAAAATTCCTTTTTTTCAAAAAATTTGCGATTCCAGTGTCAACTGAAAACCTTAAAGATTATTTTGGAATTATTTATATTAACTATTATAAATTGATCTCATAACTTGGGGCTATTTTCATTACATAGAGCTCACGGATCATACTAGTGTTAATATTATGATTAATAAATCATTGTAATAATGGGCGACTAAAAGGGGGAATCTAGTAAAATAATATTTCATGCTCATCCATGTGTAAAGTTCCCCAATTTATTTCAATTCATTTTTTCCGTTCTGTGCGGTTTTTGTTTTAATGAAAGAAAACCCAATGATTATTTTTTGAGTTCACATTCAAGAAATAATTCCAAGGAGAAAACAGCGAAGATATTCAATGATGTAACAGCGAGGAGTCTGATGGAATTATTGATTACCAATATTAAAGACTGATGTTATCTGAAATTTCCGACCACTCTTATCAAATATTTATTACCATTCGTTCAGAATGCTAATTACTTTTGCTTCCTTAACGAAAATAAAAGCCATAAATTTAAAATTTGATAAGTATTCCCTTTCCGTTCAGATAAGAATAAATACCGAACCGTCTTCCCCCATGGAAATACCTACTATACATTATTCACAAATGATGTTTTATATTCCAACAATTTCTTCTTTCCGAACAAATAAAGGGAATAATCCAAAAATAACATTGTTTTACTATATTTGATCTTTTTCTTTTATTTATTGATTTAATGAAAAAAAAATTAATGAAATTTCAGGCCAATCTTTTCTAGAATTTAATTAGCATTTTTAGAACACAATTGTTGAATTAAAAAATAAATAATAAAATAAGTTGATCAAAAGAAAATTAAAAAAAAATTAATATATTAATTTATAAATAAAAAATTTCGAAATATTTTACATGAGAAAAATAATTTAGGAAGAAGAATTCGAATTCTATTTTATATTATTAGTTATAGATGAAAGTCTTTAGATCTGAACGACCAAATGATTTTTTAATGATATAATATTGGTTTTAAATAATCAATTAATTACATAAATGAAAGGTAAATTAAAAAAACTTTTGCTTAATTTTTTACTGATTATAATGATCAAATTTAGGAATGGCCAAAGAAAGTATGATATTAATTTCAGAGATATTAGAGTAGCAGTTGGTAATTGGTTCAAAAGAATATTTCTGAAATAGACACTACCAACGATATTAATAGTGTTTTGGGGATAAACGCTGTTAAATAGTCCTCTCTTAAGAATTGGTTTCGTCAATTTCGGATGAGTTAAACTGTATTTAATGACTTTCCGAAATCCATTTGTCCAATAGAAATGACTACGGATAAGAATGTGACCACAGTTTTAGATTTTGTCAAAGAAGACCCACGGATAAATTTGGATTAGATGGCAGAAATACTGAAAAATTAGAGAAAAAGAATTCCCAATATTCGCCGTAATGATCTGGGTACTTGCCATCTTGTTGTTGAGTGGGTGCCCACACTATCACAGTCGAGCACATGTTTGAAATGTGCAAGGAGAACCTGAAAAAGTTGCAATTGAACGTTCCTGGCATTTTTAATCGATTGGTAGTCCGTGATGAGACCTGGGTATATTTTCACGAGAATCTTTCATCACGCAATGTCAAAGTATGGGATAATTGAGGACGACTCAATTCCATAAGTGTTAAAAGCTGAAAACATAGGAAAAAGATATTGTACGCCATATTTTTCTGGTTGGTAGGAACTTAGAAAAGAGAGAAGATCACGGGAGATTGATATACGAACATATGCTTGTCATAGCTGCTATCTCCGAGAGACATCCAAAATCTGGTGTAAAGGGAATAATTTTACACCATGATAATGGTTGACCACATAAGGCTAAACTTACTGTCTAATACTTGCGTGATATGGATATTGAGTTGGTTCCACACCCACATTAAAGTCCCTATGATTTATGGCTTTTCAACAATCTATAAAAAAATTGCGACAGAAGAAGATTTGGATTAGGCTGTTCATACCTTCTTTGATGCAATTCCTTCTCAGGACTGGCACAAAGTCTATCGTATATGGGAGGACCTGATGAATCTCTGTATTCAGACACAGAGTGATTACTTTTAGGTATTTTGTGTAAAAATTTCGATAAATTTGTTCTCATTTTGATGTTAAAGACTTTTCATATGTAATTATATAGGGTGGCGCATTTAAAACGTTCGAAAGTAATGATTGATAACTTCATTCCAATGCAGGTATATTTGTTTTAATGTTTCATTTTGTTATAAGTGTGGAAATTTAAATCATTTTAATTATGGATCCAGAAATCAAAATTAAAATGTCTTATGAATTTCATTCTCCAATTTTTGTCAGGCGAGCAATCAGACGGGACTTATAAATGTAAGACACCGAGTACAACAGCGATTAGGCTTGTGATTAATCATTTCGAACGTAAGGGTAATGCTTATGTTATGCCAAAAAATAGAAATTGTCCCATACGAACTTCTTCCAACATCGCTGCAGTAGCCGCGGCAATTGAAACAAATCCGAGATTATCAACACGCAGACTGGCTTGTCTTTTAAAGGCTGGTTTGCATTTATTTCCATAAAAAATGCAAATAGTGAGTAAATTAGAGCAAACTGACTACCGTTTGCATCTCCAGTTCTGAGAAAAGATGATCAGTATTGTGGAAGAGTATGGGATCTTGTTAAACTGTTTGTTCATGTCTGATGAGGCACATTTGGATCTTAACGGAAATGTGAAATAACAAAATTTTCGATATTGGGAAGATAAAAACCCAAGCATTATCCACGAAAAGAAATTACATCCAGGTCTATTAACTGTTGTTGTACAATATCGTCCAAGTGTGTCATTGGTCCTTATTTCTTCAAAATGCAAGGCAAAATGTCACTGGGGAGAGTTACTTGGAGATGTTACAGCAGTTTCTTGTGCCAGAATTGCGTCGGCGTCTAGAATCGATGTTTATCTTAAGTTCCCATAGTTCAGAACAATTGCGTGATAAAAATTCAATAATGGATGACAGTTTAATAATCCCACCCTTCAAACAGCAATATTGTCAGAATTCTCTCCGAAGTCCACTTAATATTACAAAAGTAAAGTAAAACTTCTTCAGCGATATCGAATTTTTCAACTTAAAAAGGCGTACTACTTGAAGCCTATTTTTATGTTTAAAAGATTTTTTCCATTAAGCTGCGGCTTATAAAGGAAAAATAACATGGTTCATTTAACAATATATAACAAGTGTTTAAATTGATTGAATAAAACTTGGATTGATTATTTCTTATTTCATTTTACTCTAGTATCATTTTAAATCTTATTTTGAAATATTTTCGATTATAACACACATTATTGTATTTTAAATATTTACTTTTGTTTTAATGCTCAATTTTATAATTTCTTTTTTCCATTTTCATTAAAATTGAAAAATTAATTTCATAGAGATATATAAAATTATTTCCGTGTGCAAAATATTTATTTTTTCCTGCTCCATGAAGATAAGCAATCAATACAGCTTTTCTATTTCATGAAAATGAAAATATTTATTTCATTATAAAATTCTTGCGATAAGGTCTAAAAATATTCCAGTAACGCTTGTTATTATTATTGCGGTTTTCACATTGAAAGTTCGTTGTTTTAATAATATTTAATACCGTTTAATATTGTTTATATAAAACATAATAATGAACAAAACTTTTAAATTCAATATAAAATCAAAGACCAATGTCGAGTATAATCAATAATTAAAATAATTTGTGGTATTAATTAAATTTATTTAACATATTTGGAATGAATGAAAGTTTCCCAAATGACGCTCAAATTCGTCATTGTATGCTGCAAGAGTTTAAACGGGGATTAAATGTCACCGTTGCCACCAAGATATCAGCAATGTTTACGATAAAATGCTTGATGTTGTCAAAAATGATTCGACCGGTTTCGCAATGGGGATCTCAGTTTGAAGATCGAACAACCGATGCATAAACAATCTGTGGTGAATAATGATGTGTTAAAGGCTATCATCGAAACAGATACTGGACAAACATTAGAAGAATTGAATGTTCTATTAAACTGTAGTGTTAGCAGTGTATGGGACCATATAAAAGATTTAGGCAAAAGCAATAGGTGAGTTGTTTGAGTTCCTCATTATTTAACCCTAGAAGAGAATAATAATCGAGTCCAGATCTGTTCCTCATTATTCATTCGACATTTAAAGTAACCATTCTTCGAGTGGATTTTGACTGGAGATAAATAGTGGATAATGTAATGGAATCCAAATAATAATAATCTGTGTTTATCTCTAATCCAAACTCCTGTATCAGTGGTGAAAGCAGGACTTTATCCAAAAAGTGTCTTATTGAGTGTCTCCTACGATTGCAAAACTTTGAATTATTGGAAGAGGGTAAAAAAATAAGTTCCGATGTATATTGTAAAATTATTGACCGTTTGAGAGATGCATTAATTGTGAAACGCCCTGATTTGATCAACCAAAATAAAATAATTTTTCATCACAACGGGGCTAGGCTACACTCTGCAAAAGTGACACAAAATCTAAAATAATGCCTCATGCTCCAATATAGTCCAGACTTCGCGCCTTGGGATTACTATTTGTTGCGATCTTTACAACATTTCCTTCGTGGCAAAACGCTTGATAGAAGTTAATGATATCAACACTGCCACGACTCAGTTCATTAATGAAAAGCCCAATCCTTGGTATGGCAATAACATCGAAAGAGTTTGTATATATTCTTGACTGATTTCGTTTTGTTCTTTCTACAAATAATTTTAAATTGTCTAAAATAAAACGAACTTTCGATTTGAGAAGATTGTTTTATTGGTCCTACTGAACTCACGATAAATAATGATTGTAGTATTTCTTAATGTTTAAGACTCTTAATAAACATATAAATGAATTAAATTATTTTCGAAAATTTTAATTGGAAAATGTCGACGAAAATTTCATTCCGTCTTTTTTTATGACATGAAATTTAATTATCATTAATAAAAGTCGTTTTATGGCAGTGGAGGATCTGCAAATTTTAGAACTTTTTATTTAGAATCTTTCTCTCAGTATTTGACATGATTTATCTTTTCCTATAGATCTCCAAGCACTGACCATAAATTTTTAATGTTGTTTCCCTATTTTATGTAAAATTGTACTAAATTTAGAATAATAATAATAATATATTATTATTTTTTTTGTATTATTAATAATAATAATAATATTATTATCATTATATTATTTTTTAATAATATTATTATTTATTAATATTATTATCATTATTTTTTTATATTGTTATTTTATTTATAATTTTATTATTATTATTATTTATTATTATGATAATAATAATAATTATTATTTTTTAATATTAGTAATACTAATTATTTTTTGTTTTTTTTAATATTGTTATTTTTTTATAATAATAATAATTATTATTATTATTAGGATTATTATTATTTTTTAATATTAAAAAATTATAATTGTAAGGATTAAATTTTAATTAATACTTTAATTAAATAATAAATCATAAAGATTTTTAAAATAATTTTTAAAGTAATATATTAAAATTTAACCCTTATGTAAAATAAGTTTTTTAATAATTTTAATAAAATTAAATCGTTTTTGAAAAATTAAATAATTTAATTAATTTTAATAAAAGTTTTAAATAATTAATTGGTTAAATAAAGGATAAAAAGAGGACACTTATTAAAACTATACAATTAATTACTTCAAATAAGAATGTTACAAAATCTTGAGTTTTTGAATTCTGAAACTGTCGATAACATGGCAGTAACTAACATGGGGACCACACCATTTTATATTTTGTATAATTTTATTATTATAATTATGATTATTATTATTATTATTATTATTTATTATACTTATTATTATTAATTTTTTTTAATATTAGTAATACTAATTATTTATTATTATTATTTTTATAATTGTTATTATTATTTTTTTTAATATTAAAAAAGTTATAATATTATTTATTGCCATTTTGTATATGGTGTGTGTATTAAGCAATTAAAAATTTTTTAAAAAAAACTTAAAATTATTGAAATAAATTGTTTAAATATGATGAATAATTTCAACAAAAACAATTTTTAATAAAATAGACGAGCTCCATTATTGAAAAGTGAAAAATATTGGTGTGACTTTCATTGAAATACTTTATCTTTTTTATTTGCCCAGATTAATAGGACATCTTTTTATTATTTTTGTCCAATGATATTGCATGGTATTCTATTTCTTCTTTTCAGAAAATGCATCTTGCCAAATTGGGAAAAAAGATAATTTAAACAAAAAAGTGTAGTATCAAATTTGAGAAATAATTTTTTACTGGTTTTTTGTTAATAGTAAAATAAAAATCGATTGATATTTTATTTTTACACGGGAAAAGGTTTTTTTTTATTTTAAACTATAATTATAGATTTACCTTTTAGTGTAACAGGAAAGCAATTAATTATAAATTATATGAAAAATAATTTGATTTTTAATTAATATTTTGTTTTATCTAGTGAAATATAATTTCCATTTTAGGATTTAAATAAGAGCCACTCAAAAAAAATAAAATAAATTAATTTAAATCTTTTCTATAATATTAAAACTTAAAAAAAATATGTATTTTAAATACATTAATTATTTATCAAATTTCAACATAAAATGTCTAATTTCTTTTCGAATGGTAACATTTTCATTTGAAAAATATTAATAGTGAAAGTATTAAAAATTAATAATAAAAATAATGAGTTTGTATTAATGATTTTTAATCATCATAATCACTGTTTTTAATTTAACTAAAATATTTATATTTTGTAAATCATTTTGAATGTTAAATTATTTTTCTACAAAATTCTCTAAATTAATCATCTGTAAATACTTAGGAGTTTTGAAAAAAATGAAAAATCGAAATTCTGTCAATTATTCCCTTAAAATTTTTTTTTACTTTTTCTCCAGGAAGTCGAAAGACTACTTAAATGAATAATTAAAAATCTATAAAATACTTTTATCTGGAAATTCTCAATCGAAGGGTGTGTAATGTTACATATGAGTCAATGATGGTGTTGTCTTTTAATGACCATTCTAATTATGTGTGTGTACAATTCGGTTATCATCATTAACAATTTTAGATCATCATTTTTGAAGGTCGCGGTCAAAACAAAAAGATAATGTTAATCGATGTTCAAAATAAAGATGACATACGTTGAAGGTCAGAAAAATAAAATTATTTTTGCAACAAAGATAATCCATCTTGGAATTTGGGAAATAGTAAATCTATCACGTTAGGAGAGTCATTCTTTGACGGATGATCAAAAAGAATTTATCATGGCCAGTTGTCTTCATATATGAAACGAATTATTGATTCAGATCAAAGTTCATTGGAAGAATTATAACTACTAACCAATCGTGTAGATTTCAAGAGACAAAGTCAGAAATAATTTTCTTTAAATGATTAATGACCTTTGACGATACGTCCTCAAAGGGCCCAAATGAAATTTGAAGTCAGTCTTCTTCGACAACAAGTCGCCGTAGGAATCTGGAAAACCTTAACCAAGGTTTTCTGATACATACATTTCATATAAAATGTACCCGGGGATCTTTCATAAAACACAAAAAACATTATTCATCAAAATTTATTTTTACATCTTCAAAATAAGCACCACTTAATGCAATAGAACTATGCCAGTGCCTTAGTGAATCTTTCATATATTTTCGTAGGCTGATTGAGGTATGGTCTTCATGAAATGCAATTTGTCTTTTAATGCCTACATTGACTTAAATCATCTTGCTTCGAGTAATATTATTTGTCTCGGGAAAAGGGAAAATTTGCACGACATCATATCAGATACATATTGTGTATTTTTCAATGACGTTCGTTGAGTTTGGGCTAAAAACCATGGCCCAATTATCGCTATACGATAATGATTTATCATGACGTAACATTCAATAATTTTTTCCCGTAAATTTTCGTTTGGTCAGATATTCTTTCGCAAACTTCTCACAATGCCTAAATATTATTCCTTATTTACTGTTTGTTCATTAGGAAGGAATACCGAGTGCACCACAACAGCAATCGAAGAAAAACCGGTAACATAAACTTGATCTTTGATCGACACTTTTCTAGGCTGTTGACTTGTGACTATATAATACTCATAAAACCAAGCCTCGTCACCAGTCTTTTGAATGTTGGTTCAGTCGAGGCTTTTAAAATCATGTAAAGAGGGATACCATCATTGGTTTGAAATACTTTTTAACCATTTTAAAATCTGCACTGAATCCAAAGGATTGTATTTTGAATTTTTAAATATTCGTTGAATTTTACGGGATGCCTTATATTTCACATGTCATCTTTTCCATGGAACTAGAGGTACATAATAAAATTTTATTAATGAAAATTTGTAATATTTGGTATTTTAATATTAAAAAAAAATTATAAAGTCATGAAAAATATTTTATTTATAATTAACTATTTTTGATTATTATTATTATTATTATTATTATTATTATTATTACATTAATATACTTTTAACAAAACTTATTTATTCGGATATTAGTATTCCAAGAGTTAATTTATTTTAAATATTGATTAATTCTTTTCCTGAGAACTAAAGTATTCCTGATGAAAGAAAAATAATATTTTAATGAAAAAACGAAATTTAATTTCCGAGGCCCTGTTAATGTTCAAGAAAACCGCAATAAACCAATTTAATCTCTAATTTAATTTCAATTTTGGAAATATTGATGCAATCAAAGGAGAGTTTTTCGAGAATATTTGCAAAGAAGGCCCAACGATTTTCAGAGAAATTTTTCATCATTTTAAACAAATTAAAAAACAACTCTAAAACAACAATGTGTAATCATGAAACCGATTCTTTGATTTAATGATTTCAGAAGAAACGTGTTCCAACATTGAAGGTTGTCAGCCTTCCGTGGACGTTGGTCATAAGATACGGCCGCTCGTTTCAAGATCTCAAGTTATTTATCCGAAATCGACCGACGAAGATCACATATCAGTGAGGAGTTTTCTTAGAAGCTTCTCCAGAGAAAAACTCACGGAAGATAAGAAACCCAAAGTAAGACTAAATTTATAAAAATAAAAATAAATAAATAAAAATCAAATTGGCTGAAAGTATTAAAATTCTCTATTCCGTTTCTGAGTTCGATCAAGGGGTCCCCAAATATGAATAAAAGTCACTAATTGATAATTTTATTAATCACTTTTATGCAAGGTCATGAAAAATGATTTGTATGCGTGTTGACACAAACGACCAAAAATTCAATACACACGCACAGTCGTAATATTTATTTTGATTGTTTAAGACAGCTATTTAGGTAATTTTACAAAAATAATGGTTTTCCCATGGAATCAAACATTCAAAATGCCCGATGTTGACCAATGTTGGAAGAAAGAACAGAAAACAAAATCGAAAGCAGAATATTTCATATTCAAAGGGGAAGAAATATCAGAGGCTAATCAAAACGGATGAACAATTAATTACGATGTGGCCGAATGTGTTACATTAAATAAATCGTTGTAAATTAAAATTAAATTCATCAACATTTGAAAATTCCAATGAAGTGATCAGATAATGGAGGCTTTGGTTTTTCAGTACTGATGTCGACAAGATCTGTGTGAAGCTCGAGGGTCTTAGTCTAAATTTCCAAAAGCGTTATAATAAAATAACCAATAAACATTATAAATGTATTTGTTATCATTACCGATAATAATTTATAACAAAAATATATGGTTATCTCTTGAAAGTTTTTATTTTGATAACTTTAATGAAAATTTTTATATATTTTTAAAATATTTTTAGCTTATTAAATAAGTCCCTCAGTGATGAGTTTAAGTACGACAATTAAAATTTTAAATTAAATCCCATTATTTCTTGTCTGATCCTCATCAAATAAGGCAAATATCAAATTACAATGATGAGGAGATTTCGTTTCTTAGTGTATTTTACGTTTTCTGAGAATCTTCTTTAGTATGATAATAATAAAATATCACTAATACTACCAATGAAAATAATAATAATTATTAATAATAATATTATTATTATTATCTATGTTTATCTGTTTATATTCCACAAGTCTAAGTATTTTTAATAATTTATTCCGTAACATCAAAAATCTGAATACTCAAACAAACTTAGTCGAACACGGGAATTATTTATTTTTAAAAATTTACATTATTAAAATTAAAAATTGTACTTTTTTAAATATCATAATATTAATAAAGCACACTGTGTTAAATATAATTATGATTTTTAATTTCAAAATCCCGTGGTCTGATTATATATAATAATAATAAGAAAACATGATAATATTGTCATTATTACTTAATTAAAACAACGATATGATCATCATTTATTAATTAATAATAATTATTTGTGTCATTACAGTTACTGGTATTGCTATTGTTCTCTTTAATCTATTTCACTCTTAAAATTCTCATTGTAATGTATGATGTAATTTATCAGCATTCACCCATATATAATTCACTCATGATGTATTGTATGAAGAGTTCATGGCCATATTTTAATGGTCTATTTGGTCAGTATTGATATTAATACTGGTACCATCACGCGGTTGTTGAATTTGAGTTATTAAGATATTAAATTAATAAAGCTGTCATGGCTGATGCTAAGAACAATGAAGGTTATAATATTCCTGGCTTTGTTATAATAATTTATGTGGAATAATCAATATTAAAGTTGAAATGAAGGTTAAATATGATGAAAAGTATTTGTTATTTCCAGAAAAGATCATGAGATTAAGTAATTTTAAAGCAGTTTATTAATATTTAATACTTTTATTTAATTATGAATTTTCCATTGATATCAAGGACTTCGTGCCATCTTCAGCAACCATAAAAATTCTTTTGTAAAAACCTACAAGAGGTTTGATGTCATCATCAATACTAAAAGTTTTACCATTAAAGGAGTTTTGCATAGACCTTATGGCATAGAGTAAAATAAATGGTAATCGGAAGGAACCAGATCTGAGCTATATTGTGGATGTAGCAATACTTCCTAACCCAGGTCCAATAAATATTGTAGAGTGCCCAAAGTAGTTTGTAGTTTTGGATTGTCATGATAAAAATGAATGCCTTTACTTTTTGTCTATTTTGGGAATTTTATTTGGATTTTTATGTTTAATTTTGTCAAAGAACAGATATTAAAATTCATCAAAAGGCAAAAATTTGTGCAATAAAGGAGTCAATGAAAATGTCGCTGAGTGAATTGTTTCAAATTATTAGAAAAGAATTATCTAGAAATTTCTGCGTTACCAGAAATTTTGAAAAATAAAGAGAAATGAAAAAATTGTGAAACGTCAAATGCTTACTCCAAACAAACTTCGAAAATTCATTCTCTGCCTGACAATTCATTGATCGAATAAATATCTCGAATGGATGCGATACATGACTGATGAAATTATTATTACAAAAAAAAGTTATTTGGACAAAAACTAAATGTTGATAACCTGCAATTCAGGAAAGGATTGCTCTATAGATTTAATCTGAAATTGAAAGTTCTTAGTGGAGAAGCCAATTCAATGAATGATGTTGATGTTTCAACCCATGGAAAAAAAAGAGAAAGTAACAGGAATTCATTATAAATATAGTGATTATATATATTTTAAATTCCTTCATTATCTGAATTAATTCACAATCCGATAGGAAATCGATTTCTAATTTTTAGGACTAATAAAGGTTAAAAATAATAAATAATAAATAAAAATAATAAAGTTAATCCCTTTCCTGACTGATAAAATTTCGAAGTATATAATTTATTGATAATCTCACCAAACACGTAAAATACTTTTCTTTTGATGATTATTAGCATTTAACGACGTCTGCAATCTTCCTCTAACTTATACCATGATATTGTTTTGATGAACACAATTGTAACAAATTCATTTTTCATTGCTCGTTATTATTTGTTTATAAAACGGAATTATTACATAGCTTTACCTAAGCTGAATTTCTTAAAATTGGTAAGGAACCCACAAATAGCCCATATACAGGGTGATATTGATATTTTATTGATATATATTATTTATTTAATATATACAGTAAACATTAAGATTTTAAAAAGTCAAATTCAAATCGGTTGAACAACTATGAATGGCCTGAGGAGTGGAGAAAGAAGGTCATAGTTTACTCCTTATGCGCCGGGATAACGAACACAGAAATGGTGAAAATGGTAAAGTTTCCTTTGATGACTATCTAGCGATATAGGAAACATCTAATAGATTCAAATGATGCTATAGAAGCTCTGGCTTTTCACGAAAATACAAGATCGATCTAAACAGAGAGTTAGGAGTGTCAATTTTATTAAAGATATACAGAAACTCGTTGAGAATGATCCTTCCATTTCATCCATCAGATTTCTCGACAACTGGGCCAGTCTTATAGCACTGTGAGAAAATGCTTGAATGAGGATCTCCGAATTGGCCAACTGCTTACTGAAAATACAAAAGAAAAACGTGTCGTAAAAAGCAAGAAACTTTTAGGTAAACTCAAGCATCCTCAAGAGCAAAAGTTGTTATAATTTTTTTCTGATGAGAAAAACGTCTGTCAAGATCAGGCACATAATAAACAGAACAACAGATGGTGGGCTTTAAGTCCCAAAGATGTTTCCATAGTAATGAAAACAAAGTTTCCGGCTCACATAATGGTATTAGGTGTTGTGAGCAGTGAGGGCATGTTATGCCACCATACTTCTGTACGGAAGGCCTCAAAGTGAACCAGAAAGTTTATCAAGATGTTCTGACTACTGTTGTTAAGCCGTGGATTGAAGAAGTAAGTGCAGGAAGACCATACGTGTTCCAGCAAGATTCTGCACCAGCTCATACTGCTAGGAAAACTCAGAAGTGGATGACAGATAACTTTTTTGACAATTTTACTCCTGCAATGTGGCCTTCTAACTCCCCAGATTGCAATCCTCTCGACAATTATGTATGGGGCGCAGTTGAAAGGTTAACAAATAAAACTACCTGTGCCAATAAAATCGAACTGGGATCAAGAATCTGTCAGGTATTTCAAGATTTGTCTCCGGTGGTCGTCAAACATGAATGTTCTCGCTTCAAAAGTCGTCTCGAGACGGTTATTAATGCAAAAGGCGGATTTATTGAGTTAATTATATCTATCAATAACCACTGTGTTCTTATTTGTAATTTGTAATAAATATTTCAAAATCAAGTGCTGTTTTGTGACCATCCTGATTGATTAAGTCTTTGAGTTTGTCTTCATTGATAACTATTGAACATCTAACTAATTTTCAAATAAATTCAGATAATTGTGTTCTTTGCAAGCTTGTGATGAATTTTTTCCTTTCCCATAATAGAAAAATAAAGTCTCAAATACATGTTCCCGTCTTCCATGATAAAGCTGACAAGTAATAAGCAAAATAAAGTAAGCTATGAAGTTAGCTTACTGTTTGAAATCTGAATTATCGATCATCTTTTAATATATTATTTAAACAATGATTATTTTATTTAAAATACAGTTAAATTGAAGCTAAATGTCTTTAAAATCAACAAATACTTTCTTGCCAAATCAAAAGTTCTTGTGTATTATATTGTAGTAAAAAATATTTAAATAATACAATAAAATTTAAATAGAATTTTTTTGAAAAATATAATTTTTAAAAGGAATTATTTAATTATTCTAAAATTAGAGAAACTTAAGATATTTTCCAATTTTTTAAGTCCTCTTACCAACTCATATGAAATTCTTCGTAAAGGATACTTATAATATTATGAAATGTGATACAATATAAAAAACCGTTCTCAAACTTGGATCGGTTTTAGAGAAATAAAACTCAATTTTATTTTTATAACAAAAATCGAATTTGAAAAAATTCAGGACAAATTTTACATTTATTAAAATAACCTGGTTCAATGGTCAGCGAAGAATAAACAAAAAGTCAACGGAACATCTCCATGTTGGTCTACATGAGATGGAGGTCAATATTAAACAAGAAATAAATTGATGACAAGTTCTAAGGACAAAAGAATAAATAAATATTTGTTTTAATTGGGAATTGATTAACCCTGAAACCCATTAGACCACATTATTGAAATCTCTATCGCTGAATGAAGAATAATAAAACAGGCGACTTACCACTCATAAAGAGTTATAAAATATGTCATAAAATGGTAAATGGAGAGTGATTATTTTTCTTAATAATAATAATAATATTTTAAATTAAAATTAAAAAATCTTAGGTGATGTAGTTCACTTCAATTATTGTTTATTATACCAGGACGAAGAGAAATATTGACAAAAATGTTACAATTGGACTTACAATAAAGAAGATGTATCCTGTCCGGTGTTACACAGGAATAATAAATAATTTCGGTCATTAGAATTAATCTGGACAGTAAAAGTCTCGATGGTATTAGGTAAAAACTGGATCTGGCTTTCATGGTCCATTCTGGGTGTGATTCATGGTAAAAGTTACGATACAATTCCATTTATATTGAGTTGAAATCAGAGTGATCTGTATTCCAAATTTTCACCCTCTGTTGTATAGGTTTTGCTGGAATAAGGTATCAAATGTTCTATATTTCAGGAGACCCAGCATATTTCAAAAGAGTGATTTGGCAATTAGTAAGCTTTTATTGCAATTAGGATATACATGTATTTGTCTAAACTGGAGTGCTCAGTCACACCTGTACCGTACACTTTTCTAAGCAAATATAAGACCAGATAATGATGATGTTTAATTTTGAGAGGTGATAAAAAACAATTTAAATTAGCTTTTAATTTTAATTGAAAAGCTTGACATCTTTTTTTTACTGAGAATGATGACTTGATGCTTTTTTTTTCTTTCTTACATTTTTCTTACTTTTGTAACATTGAGGGGAATTCTTGAAGTTGGAGGTTGATGAAAGATTTTAACCTGTCTTACGTTACTCACATTTCCAAGTAGCTTGAATGGTGTGACTCTTGTTGACTTCAAAAGGTATGTGGTAGACAAGGTAAGTGATATATTAAGCAGGTAAAATGTCACGAACTAATAGAAAACATTAAGTGGAAAAAAGGCTAACAAAAATATTTTTCGATTTTACGATTCTAGAGAATAAACGGGTACTAGATCAATAGAAATAGGCTGTCAGGAAATCAGAATTTTCTAGTTGCAAATCGACGTTAGCTAGAATAAACAGTCAAAGGGTTTTAAGTGACAAAGTTGAGAAATCTGTTTTTAAATTAAAACTAATAAATACTTATTTATTACTATATAGAATTGATTGAAAGGGTTAGGTACAGTTCTGTCCATAAACGTTAATTAAGTACTAAATAATACCTAAAAAATAATTTGCGATTTCACAAAAAAGGAAACGTAATCCACTGTGTTAATTAGATTAAAACCAAAGGTCTCCAAATATATATATCTGGGTATAACAAATTCATTTGAACTAATGCCACCGTAGATCTATTACTATAAGTTACAATATTCATTTTTCAATGCTCGATTGTTGCTAATTATTTCTCAGATATTTGGCTTTAAGTTAATAAGTAAAAGAGGAAGATGTAGCATTTTTGTCAACAATTTCGAAACAGATTCAACCTAATACAGAGAAAACTAATATCAATAGTACTTTCATTTTCCCGACAGGTCCGGGTGAGATACCATCCGTTTTCTGTGTTAAACCTAATCCTCCATGGTCAAAGTATATTCGATCATTCATATGATTCTGCTATTCAATAAATATTGGATATCACTTCAATAAGTTATAGTTGCTATAAATAGATTGATTATTCAGAAAACACTCAAAGTTGACATTATGCTCACAATCGATTTCAAAATGTTCACGATTGGTTGATACTTCCGAAATTGATGATATCTGTTTTAAATTTTAAATTTTACTATATTATTGTTTGTTCATTGGCTTTATACGGGTGTAAATTATTTCAGAAAATATTTAGTACATTTTTCGATTAAAATTGTATTAAGATTATTGTTTTAATTCACTCTTATGTCATCATTCTGGTAAACAGTTTTCTTAAACTTGGATGCTACATATTATAAGTTTGTCTTTAGGGGTATAAATCCTAGGATCGGCCTTCAAAATATCATTTTCTTCAAATGATGAAATTAATACCGGGATTAAATATTTAAACATTTTGCGTCCCGTTTGCCCAAGGAATACTTAACTAATACAGATTTTCTTCGAAAATTATTTATTTTTTATTTTTATTAATAAGAAAAATTCAACTAATCATAATTTCAAAATACCAAGGCTTCTTTCTGGACAGCCTGTATGGCAATTGTAGGTGATCATTTCTATTTTAATTATCTTTCCCGCAGAATAAAGTATGGAACTGGTATGGTTTGATTTCTTGGTTTAAAGATTATTCTGAAGAGATTACACACGTCAATCCAGTTATTACAGATACATCTTGGTAAGGTCTCAATCTTTTTGGAAAAAAAACCTATTTTAAAAAATTTATAATAAACGTAAATGATATACTATTTAGAGAAATAAACCTTAGGCAGTGTCATTATTGAGAAACATTTTTAACAATTCTCATAATTTCAGTAATTATAATTATAATTATGGTTAATTTTTTGAAATCTTTTTAGATTCTTCAGACTCCTTTCTCATTAAAAATAATAATGAAAACATTGCAAAGATTTTTTAAGACTTATATAAAATTTCTACAATTCTCTTCAGCTCTTGTGAAATATGTATATTGCTAAAAAACATTATTAGTTTTTATGTATTATGTATTATATTTATTATTTGTGATTTTTGTTTTTACTTTTTAAAATTTACATTAAAATATATAAAAATCAGTTATTTATTAATTAAATATTAATTATAATTAATAATTAAATAAATAATATATTAATTTTAAGATAAGCGGAGGTGGACAATATTTTGGAAATATTTTCATTGTTCTATATAAAAGATTAAAGAGATAAATCAATTTATTTGTAAATATCGATTTTTAAAATTATCTTGATCGGAAATTAATTAGCGTTTTTAAGAGCGAAAATGAAAATGAAATGATTTTAACAAGACATTTATTCATTAAATTAAATTTCCATTACATATAATACTTTGTTCCAAACGCGAAGGCAACTTATAAATTACACAATGATACGTCTGTTACACTATCATTTATTGAATATTATTTCTGATAGGAAATTACTCAATGCTAGAAATAAACAACAAAAAGTAAGAGATAGGTCCAATGAGTAAGTAGGATGGGGAAGAATCACATATCCAAGATTTTTAATTTTTGCAGAGTTAATTTTGATACGTGAACTTTGGCGTTGTTATATAACCAAATTTGAATTTTTCTGTTGATAATCGATGGGTGAATGATTTTAAATTTTCTGGACAGTGTTACAATCAGATGCTTTCAGAGCATTGGAATTTGTTCAAACTTATTTTATTGGTTATGATATCTTCTTTAATATTAAGTAACAGCTTTCCTAGCTTGAATGTGTTTTAAAAAACTGTTATAACCCGCACCCACATGTAGTCCTCACACCTTTTGTGGGATTTGGAAAATGTGCATATAACTCACGGGCTCCTTACGCCAAAATGCCGTAATCATATCTCACAAGATACTTCAAAACTATTATTAATATCTTTCTTGATGTAAACTTTGTTTAAGATAATAATTTACGATGGTATTCTACAGAAATTAAAATCAGAAAATCGTATTCAGTCATCTTTTTTAATCTGAGTTGTTTTTTAACATCAATTTGGATCATTTCTTAACAAATTTATAATACGCAGAAGGTAATGAGTATTTCTTTGAACATACAGAAAGAAATAAAGAACAGACACTAATCAGGTACCGTATATGATCGCTAGTCATGAAGTAAATATTTTTAAAATAAAGTATTTTCCATTGGTTTTGAAACACTCCTGCTAGGGACAAAATAGTTCATTGATTCCGATTTGAAAAAACGCCAGACTTGTGAAATCAAAAAACTGAGATTTGTCCTGCTGAATGTAACCTTGGTCACAGAAAGTTTTATTAACAAGAAATGCGTGCACGAACAGATGATAATCTCCCGATGAGCTATTTGGAGCTTAAAGAACTTAGGCAAAACTTCACCTGTATTTCATGAAATTTCTGGCAGCGATTTAAGAAATATATTGTCTTGCTTGATCGATAAGAAAAAAGACCGTTTCGATTTATCAGCACCGAATGTTTATCAGCCAAGGCTCTGTCATGATATCAAGTTTCTGACCGTATGAGTGTGTAGTAATATTATGGTCACAAATAAATAATGAGGATTTTTATTAAAAAGAAATTAATGGCGGTTTATGAAACTTAATTTTTGCAGTATGAATTAATAAAGGAAAATTTGTTTTATTAATATA
>JBBMKC010017550.1:0-18838 GCA_037834085.1 Bipalium vagum | reverse complement strand
TTGCGGTCTTAATAATTAATTGATCAATTAAAACCCTATTGTGGTCTCAGTTAGCAAGGATATGTCCTTGGATAACCCAACATATATATATATATATATATATATATATATATAATTTACTTTCTAAAAATAAATGGGCATATAATGTGAACTTTTATTTTTCTGAAAACAGCTTGGCATATACTGTGGACTTTTTTTATGTTTTGGAAACTTGAATCGATTGAAGCCGACATTGAGGCTGACCCGCCGCTGGTTGAGGAGCTGTCGCCGACTGAGGGTTATCTGTTGTTCGTGCTGTTGATTGGGATGATTAAGGAGTCTCCGCATATATATTACATAAAATCTGTGAAATATTAAGTAATTAAATATGTAAATCATAAATGAGTACTTCAATAATAAAAATGGACTAGGTTAAACTTGATTTTTATTTCCTATATTGAATCAATTTAATTCATAATTTAAAGTTGTTACAGTACAATATCTCAATTTTTTTAAAAAATAGAATTTCATTTAGAAAATATTTTCAGCTAAAAGCACACTTACATAAAATGAAAAATACATTTAATTTAAATCAAAAAAGTGAATTTCTCATGAAAGTAAAATTATTTTAAAAAGACAAAATCTTTCTACAATATCTTTAAAAGTCTGAAATCAAAAGTAATTCTGGTTTTGTTTAAATAATGCTTAAATTTTGATATTAATTAAAAGTATAAACTGTTTATTTTTACATAAACAATTCAAAATATTTTTGATAATGTGTGACAAGTTGGATAAAGATGAAATTATTGAAAATTTAAAATTAAAGATATTGTCACTTGAAGGGCAGTTAAATTTTTTCAAAAAAAAATCCGTAGTTGATGTGGGAACTCAATATGAATCTTTGACTTTAATGGATGATTTTAATTTGTATAAAGGTTAGTAAATTTACTTTAAATTATGTAAAAAATGTGATACAGAAACCAATAACAGAATTGATATATCTATTGCCGATATGCTTAAAGAAACTTCGGAAACCTATTTATTGGATTCTGGTTATTCTTACGATGCTAAAACGGGCTTGTACTATCATAAGACTTCAGGATATTATTATGATCCAGTAAATAATTTTGAAATATTTATCTGTTCAAGGATTTTTTTCAGAGTACTTTGCTGTTTTATAATCCAAACAATGGCGTTTATTATTCTTACGATTCTGAAACTCAAGAATATAAATACCATTCAAAAGTTGATGTAGAAGCGCTTACAAAACTAAGTAAAGAAATGATTTGGAAACAGGGATATCAACACAAGCCCCCACAGGTTTAAAGAAGTGTCATTATTCTGCTTATTTTACTTTATTTATTAAGGATATCATTAATTCAAACTCGGAGAAAAAAAATTCCGGTAATTTATCATATATCCCAGCAAAAAAAATATACACGAGATATTGTTATTTTAACAGAACTTGCACCTTGTATTAGAATAATAAATGAGTCCAGTGGAGAATTGGAAATCATAACATGTCTTGGGGGTAGCATTGGCACTGATGCGAACAAGAATCATTCGATTTTCATTGATACAGGTGAGGTCATTACTGTAAGGACTTTAATATCGATTTTTTGTATGACTATCTCGATTGTGACAGCCTGAAATTCATTTGAAAATTGAATTTGATGTTCACGATTCCCAATATCTAATCCGTTCGTGTTGTGATGATGTCAGATCTCAATTGAATGGGACAACAATAAGTCAAGTAATGATTTTTTGAATTTTTTGTGAAAATAATTGTTTATACGATTTTATTAATCAATCATTTATTACAGAATATCGTACGGTTCTTGTAAAGCTATTAATATTTTTAAATCTCATTTTCTGTTTGTTATTTTTACGATTTTATTTATTCTTATAAAATCAATAATACTCGTTTACGAATGAAATCTTTTTAAAAAGATAAATTAAAATACTATATTATTATGTTTTCGTCTCGTTTGAAATGGAATCTTAAAACAAGATATTTCTTCATTTGATTTTGCAACATATCAATAAAATTTTAAAATGGAAATGGGTTTTGATCAGTGGTATGACATCAATTTTTTCATCAAACGAGTCTCATGAAAATCGTATATTGTCTTAGGTAATCGACAGTATTTGTCAAAAATTAATAGTAACTCAAACCAATTATTGATTTCTCGAAGAGAATTGATAAAGATATCTGTGATAGAGATGAATATAAGGTCCAGTCTGTAACTTCTGTGACTATTTATAAGTGCTTTTGTTGATCGAGGCGTTTTGAATTCTTATTTCAATAAAAAAAATTCTATTAATTTATGGCCTTGCACATAGATTCCTCACCGTTTGCTTCATCACAGCAAAATATTAATCAATAACAACTCATACCTTGCTCACATACATAATGATTACGGAACTTGTGATTGGTGCGAACCGGGACAAATGAAATCTAAGTTGAAAGACCAAAACAAATCCAGTTATACCTTGCCCGAAGATCACAGTCTGAATGTCGTTGATATAAAGAGAGAACGGTCTCGAAGCAGGCGCGTTGTCAATCAGTTGAAAGTCAAATACGGATTGAGGAGTGTTGGTGTTTATTGTGGTGACTTACACAATGTTGGTATTTCGTTTCCGTAGGGTTGGAGAGAACCGGTTACCATATTCAGTGATCGAGAGAAATATGTCGACAGAGCATTGATTAGAAGAAACAAAGAAAAGGAGAATATAAAATCTGAGTTGAATTTTTAATTACATTTCAAATAAAATCAGTTTATAAGGGAGACGAAGTCAATCAAAGCAAAAGATACCGCCTTGGAGATGATGTTTAAAATGGGATGGAGTCCAGGAAAGGCTTTGGGCAAGACAGGAACAGGGATCAGAGAACCTGTGAGTTCTGGTTATATCGATATAATACATTTGTCATGCTTTTTTCAGATTGATGTTCATTATCGGTTGAACGAAAGGGCTGGAATTGGGTCTGAAGAAACAGTGAATATCAAAGTGGACAGTGATTTTAAAATAGACCGGAAACTTGCCAATCTTCAAATGACACGAAAGCGATACAACTCTTTGTTTAATAAATAAAATTTGAAATGTGCTCCATTGTCTCTTGAATTGTGATTATTGTATAGTTATTGGTTTAAAAAAATACTGATCTTTAATCGATTTTGACTGTTAACATTTTTCTCTATTGTTTAGAAAAATTGGTTTTAAAATTTTATGATTATTGTTTCCAGTACTTTTTTGTCCTGATATTAATTTTTTGATATTTTGCGATGGTTTGAGAACTGCATTTTGTATTTGTTATCGTTGTGGTAGTTGATGTTTTCGTGAGCAACATATAGGATATTAATAATATTTTGTTGAACTCCATACTTTGTCCTTCAAAAATCGAGCCAATCCTTATAGATGTACAATGTAGTCTATATTTAAATATATCAAAGAATGTCAAATCACATTTTCACAAAAATATCTTGAAAGTAAAATTTTTTAAATTGTAGAAAAAATGAATTTTTCAAAAACATGATTTTGTTAGTCATTTTCAATACAAGATTGTATTATAGTGAAACATTTTATTAACATTTACAGCTATGTTACGCATTTCAATAAGTAGTTTGCTTTAACAAACTTAATTAAAACTTTTAATCATGTCTTTATTTTTTATTACTTTCTTGAACCTTCTTGACATGCTTTCATAAATATTTTATTTTAGAAACTGGAATCATTGCCCACTGTTCCTTTGAAATCCTCCGGAATGCCTCATTGACCGGTCTACAGCTAGCAACCACGGATTTCAGATCAGCACATAATGGCTCAATTATATTTAGATCTGGTAACTGAGCCGGCCAATCACTGAGTACACATAATTTTGACGTCCAAGAATGATGATATCAATCTTGATTTATGGCATGGGGCTCCGACCTGCTGAAATATATTTTGTGGCTCATATGTTGGCAACAATCCTTTTTAATTGTCTTGATCGCTAAAGAAAACATGTGATCGGGACACCTTTTGAAAATTCTGGTGCCATCTTCTTTACACACCCTTAAACTCTTACCTCAGAATTTCACAGTTTTTTTTATTTTGAACTGTTAAGATCCTAAAAGATGGATAGATGTTAAAGATTGGAGCTTATTGTGTTTAGGTCTTAATGTTTGAAGGTTGCTTATTTACGTGTTCGTTATTAAAATTTAAAGTGACTGAGAAAACGATTAGAATTTTAAAACTTTTATTTTTTATTAAAATAAAGTATAAATTTACAAAAGAGTGATATCGTCCCTGATTGATTAAATAAGTTATTAATTATAATTATTATTATGAAAAATTCTCTCGCACTTAGGCTCAGAGATCTTCGATAAAGAAGACCAATTTATCTCACCGCCCTACTTAGGGTGTGAAATAACAAAAGAAAAAAGTAAAAGGGACAGAAAATGAAAAAATTATATAACCATCAGGTCCTGGCCTGAGTATTATTTATTTAATAATAACAAGACACGCCTGCTTTAATTAATATATAAAAATAATAATAATAAATATCAAAAATCAAGTATTATAATCAAGTTTCAATAGATTTTATAGATCGATTACCAGTCTTGCAAAACTCTTGGTTTCAATCCGGTTTTAGTGAGTGATTTTAGTGAATTATTGAAAATAACCAATACTTTATTACACTAATGTAATAAGTAAAAGAATATAAAGTTACAAAATTTACTTTAGCAAATAAGCATATAATGGTCTATGTTTGGTCGTATTATCTTTTTCTCTGTTGCAGAACTGGTATAAGTATACAAATATTCACTGTAGGCTGAACGTTTTTAATATGAATTCTGGTGGGTCTTTCTGCTTTTATTTTTTGCGATCTGTAGGCTTTTAAACGGTTGATTGAAATTTGTTGTTCTGATCGTAGGCTTTTATTTTTATTAAAATTCTGTTTTATCTTGTTTGACAATTTTATCTTCTTTAAAAATTTTGCTATTCTGGTTTGCTTATCGATTTGTTGGAGGTTGTTTACTTTTGAATTTTTTTTCTGTTTTCTATGTTTTTTCGTTCCCTTTTTAAACCATAATTTTTATCTTATTTGTTATAAATAACAACTTTTCATTATTATTTATTTTTAGTAACCTTTTGTTACTTTACTATAAATTTCCTTTATTATTGACTTCCTAATTCATATATTTTTATTAATTCATTACTTGATAATAATAATAATAATAATAATATAAATAATACAATAATATAAATAATAATCGATTCAGTACTTTATTCATATTTACGTACATAATAATAATTTATATATTATTTAACTATATACGTATTATTCATTAATTAATAAATATGATAATTTTGGTACTATTATTATTTAATATTTATATATTATTTATTAATTATCATTTTATTATTTATTTTTCAATCAAGGACAATTTACATATCGATTACATATATTTTTAAAACTTATTACAATACACATAAAATTTAGATCAAAATATTATTATTATTTGATAAACATATATACAATTGGATCATAAAAAAATTAAGTGTTAAAATATTATTGTTACAACACAAACATAATTAAAATTCAGATTCAGAAGGATTAAAATTCAGATTAAAAAGGATCACAAATTAAAATTCAGGTTCAGAAGGATCACATTATTATATTTTGGTCAATGTTTCAGTTAGTTTTTAGTTGTTGGACGAATTGTGATTGCTGTTTTTGCTGTTGATCTTGATCTTGGACTCTCCACAGGACTATATCTAAAAATATCGACGGCGAGATCTTGATATATGGTTTTTTTAGAATTATTTTAATCCTCAATTAAAAAAGTTTGATTTATTTATTAGTAGTAGTAATATTATATTATTATTATTATTATTATTATTCAACACTTGCATATGGTGTCTCTTGGTCAAACCAAACACTTTGAGAGAGAAAATATTATTAAGTCATCCCATAAAATGAGGTTTTTAAACTAAAAAACAAATTTTTTGATAAATTTTATTTAATCAAATATTCTCTCTCGTTCTGTACAGTCATTTACCATCTTTCTGGTAAATTTTCTATACCTCTTGTGTGAAATTTCTTTGATTTCGACTCAACTCATTCAGTACTGTTCTTACTTTATATATAATATCCAAGAATAATACTTCAATAGTTTTGTAGACTCCGGAGCAGGTGGAAATATCCAAAAAATCTTGTGGATGAATCATTAGTTCACGTTTCTAAGGTTCTTCGTTTCTCTAACGTAGTCTTTCTGGTCGCTTTTCTCTTTTTGTGTGATTTAAAGGATCTAGCTGATTACAATAAAGCTTCTTATTAGTGGTTTTTTTGGGATTCATGAGTTCAAAATAAATAATTCCAGTCCATATCCAATCAAAACTCTTTTTTGATGAAGACCTTGTTTAGTTTGAGGTATTTGAGTTTTTCTAGGGCTGATAAATTGTCTTTGACTTTTCCCAACTTTTCGTCTCTAGTAACAATCCGATTTAAGAACGACTCTAACTTCAACTGAGAAAGAAGAATGGTACGCCTATTAATTCTATGTATTAGGTCATTTTCTGAAAAATCCTGTGATATTCTTTGTCTGAATCTGGAAACCTTACTAATACTTTTTAGGTATCGATGAATGATGGATTTCGTTGATTCGAGTACCTCAACCAGTTTTTCAACGACTCCAATTTGATTCTGTTTAACTGTCAGCTTGAATAAGTCTTCATCGAATTTCATTGGTCATCCAGGCCAATTCAATTCCAGGAGGCCATCTTCCCGGATTTAAATTTTTTAACTATTTTGCTATTGACTTACACTAATAATAGATTTTCCGTATACATGGCATACTTTTTTGTTTTTGTGATCGCGGTTTTGTGTTTATTATACTCATACAACAAAATATGTCGCATTTGAATTTCAAAATTCATAAAAAGATCGAACAATTATAAGTTTAAATCACAATATATTGAATGCAAGATCAATAAACATATTTTTTAAAAAAATTATATGTAGTCGTCGAGTAATGATTATATACAGTTGCTAAAATGTAAGTTTACCGGATTCTCTTAAGTTTTTAAGTCGATCTTTTTGTATTTTGATAATTAGTCATTTTGATAAATAAACCCTACAAAGTTAATAATAAAATATATTTATTTGATTTCCTTTTAACTTAATTAAAATGATTTTGTGATTTAAGAATTTTATAAATTCATAAGACAAATATTGATTTGTTAGTGTCTAAAATGATTTTTTCACAACTACATATTATTATTATATATTCCGTGTAATTTTGCAGTCTTTGAAAAAATATAAATGAATATAATAAATATAATACGTATACATAAATATAATAAATATGACCCCATAGTATAACCTAATACTTAGATTTATTTTTAAGATATAATTTTTCGCTTTTATCGGTTTTTTACAATTTTTTATTTTTAAAGTTCATACTTGTTTTGTTATTACAGAATTAAATTACATTTTATATTACTTATTTAGAAAGATGCTTCCAACACTTTTATATGGTAAATGTTTCATTCAAAGACACTCGGAATCCTAAATTCAAAATATTCTTTTTAAGAAATAAACGATTTCTCTGAAATAATAAAATAAATCAGTTTGATATTCATGAGAAAATTAATATTCGCATTATAATCAATTTAAAGAAATCAAAGAAAACCGATTAACTCAAAATCACAAAAGTACTTTTACATTTGTAAAAATGAAATGTCCTAAAAATATGGCAAAAAATATCAAAAAGATATTGAAATATTCATTGTTGAACACTGAGGCCCCCTAGCCAGTTTCACATAACGATCATGTATAATTATGTACGATAATTATCTGAAACGTGATACACTTGTCAAAGCGAAACACTAATTTATTTGATAATTTCAATCATATGTATTCAAGATATTATTTTACATAATAAATTTACACGAAAATATATTTTAAACGAAACTTCATCAATCAAAAATAATATAAATAAATAAAAAGTAAAATATGCGATAAATAATTGTTCAAAAAATGTCTTTCAAAAACCAGGCTATTGGAAATTGTTTTTTTTTAATAATTATAAGTTGGATTTTAATGTTTAGAATTTGATTTCATATGAGAGTCACTGATTAAAATGTTTTCTATTAGTTTAATCGTGCTCTTGAAGTCACTGTACCTTGCATATAATTACGTTTGTTGGATGTTGTGGACTTCTTAGGTTCAGGTATGGCGCTAGTTGATCTAACAACATTCACTGGAACACATCCAGTGACAAGAGCAGTTATTTCCGCACTCTGTTCTTGGATTCCATGTTGAGATTTTTGCATTTTGATTTTTTGCACTAAATTTCTTTGCCATTCTGGAGATTGATTTTCATCATCAACCAAAGAAATTTGATTAACACTTGTACAGAGAGAACTCATTGATTTTTGGCGATATCTCAGTCTTCTCTCTTCCTCTAAAATGGTAGATGGTTTTGAGCGGGAATCATGAGATTTCTTTTTTAACCAGCGTTCTTTCAAGGAATATGTTCGAAGCATTTTATCGGATTCAGGAAATGAAGACATGAAATTTCCAGATTTTTCTCGTTCATTTAAATCGAAACTATCATCAGAATCAAATATCTTTTTCTGGTCCGATTGAAGATTTGGATAGCAAAAATCTAAACTGTCTTCTTTTATTATGTCAGACCTTTCTTTTTCTAAAGATTTACAAACGATTTTTTGGTCTTTATTTGCTGGACCTGGTACCATTTCTAATTGCACGTCTTGCTTAATATTATTGTTATGAAGTCTTTTTTTTGTACCAGAGGTGCTTTCACTTTCCATTTAAGTGGAGTTTGTGTGATGAATATTTGGTAATTGTAAAAATGAATTATATTAGCATTAATTTGTCAAGCATTTGTTTGACGATCTCTGATTTGCTATTAATGTCGACTGCTTGACCACAGTCAGTTAATGTACAATCTGAAAAACCAATTTGGAATATGAAGAATCAAATTGAATAATTCATTTTATCATATAATTTCAAGATTAATTAAAAATGCTGAGAATATTTTTTTATTAATAATTAAAGTCCATTAAATCTTGTAAATGTGAATATTACAGTCTTATTAGTATTAGTATATTAACGTTGATTAAAATTCCTCTTCTGTTTTATATTTTTCATACAATTTTTAAGATAATAATTTCTATTTGAATTTCATTAACTTTTCATGAAAAATAAAGATATCATTTCGTATTAAATTATGTTAATTAAATGAAAATCTTATTTAATTTTTCAATTTATTTAAATTCAATTTAAACCAATCAAATAAATAAACTCTAATATTAAAATAATTATGCATTAACTTTAATTAAATAATCACAATTGATTTTAAAAATCAATAAAAATTCTGTTAAATATTTTAAAAATAATTTTAGATTAATCGATATTATTTTAATTATTACTTAATTATTAACCAAAGAGAACAACTTAATAGTGAACAACAATGTTCAATACTATGATTATTTACAGGTTTAAGAATTTTTTATTATTAACCTACTACAATATATAAAATTAAATCAAACCTAAATTTATTTTCTTATATTTAAAAGTTTTACTTAATTAAATTGTGAAAATTTTAATTTAAAAAATAGAAGCAAATTAATTTATTGAATATGGAAAATTTGTTTTAATATTCGTAATTATGACAGAAAATATATCGCAGCTAAGTCAAACGTTTGATAAAAATTCTAATTATTTTAAGTATTTTACTTGATAACAAATGATTTGTATGTATAGAATAGAATATACTGGATTCTTCATGAATGTACATTACATACACTTACACTTAAAATTTTTAAAGAAAAATAGAAATTCAAAAAAGGGATTTAAAGAAAGAAAAATAAGTTACATTAACTGATAAAACTAATTTCAACCTCGAGATAAATTACATAAGAAAAAAAAACATTATTTCTGTTGATGTTAAAGATTAAGAAATTAAAATATTATTTACGTAAAATATTCTGAGAACTATTAACTTTTAATTATTAACATTAAAATACAATGAATTTCTTTAATCAAAATTTTAGCCTCCTTATTTATTTTCGGAAAGAACGTCATGGTTGACAGCTTAATTGTCAAATCGTTAATTAAACAGGATTAAAAATTAATATAATCCACTGTAAATTAATTATTTATCAAAGCTTTAAAGTTTTTTTACATTGGTAATTTAGTAGTTTCTGGACACAATAGTTTGAGTGTTCTCCTGAGTTTTCTGCAATTAAAAGGTCATACAATCAATCAATATTAAAGTTATTAATTGTTTTCATTTTGTTTCCCAAGCTTAAGTAGAATATTATTATATTCAAGATTTATAAATTTAAAAAATGAAAGAATCATTAATCTTAACTAAATTTAAACTTTAATTATTTAAAATTTTACAGTATATAATTTACAAAAGCTCTAAGCAAGTCAAATTTTTACTGAAAATCGGGAATTGAAAATCTGATTAAAATATAAGAATCGTGGTATAGATTTTATAACATTTTCTACAAATAAAAATCTTGAAAATAACTTGCATAATTTACTCTCAATATACTTTTTACTTCATTAAAGATAAAAATCATTATTATTGTCCCCATGAAACCATAATACCGGAATCATTACACAATTGAAATTACTTGCAAACCAAAGGAAAAAATTCGGTAAAATTAAATTTTTCATCATCTTTTCTCAACTTGAAAAATAGGGGAAAAGATGAAATCGACACGGCTTATTTGGTTTTATTTTCTCTTAACAAGACGAAATGAAATATCAACACTCAACAACAAAACCACACCCAAAAACAGATAAATTTAAAATAGAGCAAAATAGTCGTATGTTCTCAATGCTGATGATGACAATGGTGGCGATGGTCGAAGATTATTGATTTTCATAGATCAATCGTTGAAATGACATCAATCAGTCAATCGATCAATCAAGGCCACAGTCTCCGGAATTACGAAGTCGGCGAGTTATCACAGAATCCAAAACCGGGACGTCAGTCGATTCTAAAACAAATGAGTTTTTTATAATCAGAACCGAGTATATCGATTTTAAAAATCGATAACGAAAAAATATCAGAGTATTAGTTCTTTTCACTTGGATAATGTCTTTCGCTTAATCAACAGATAGACTGACTTGACGAATGCCTATGCATTTTCGTGGTCATTGTTAATCGATAAGAAAAAACTTACACATTTTTCATTGTACGAATTGAAAAATAAATTAATTTTTCCAATGGAAAAGAATTTAATCGCTCATTTTTTAAATTTATATAGAAAAAAAATTGATTAGATAAATTTCTTAATTGATTATTTTAAATGTCATTTGATAAATAAATTTGAATCTTGTTTACAAAATCATTAATAATAACAATTTTATTTTTGACATGTTCCGGTCATTATAAGTCGAAAAAAACAATAATGTACATAAATGTGAGATTTATTTTAAAAATAGATATGACAAAAATAAAAATAATCAATAAAATTGTGCACACTTTCAGTTTTTTGATTATATTGATTTTATATAAATATGACATCACCGCAACAGATATCATTGATATTATTTCTGTCAGTATTTACCACTGAAATTATTTAGTCCGTGCTAAAAATATTGGAAAATATCAGCAATCAATTGATACCAAAAGATAAATTGTATATCATCTGTCATCGTAATGGTCAGATATGTGTTCCACAAAAAACAACTGAGTTCCTCAGGAAGAAATAATAGGAAAATCTGTCGATCATTAAAAATCAATTGTACAGAAATTTAAAAAGATCGATATATTCTAACATAAACAAGTCAAGAACAGACATGTCTATTTACAATGAAAAATTGATTTTATCGTGTAGTTTAAGAATACGTACAGTACAATTAAAAATACTTATGAAAAAAAAACGCTTTTGAAAAATAACCAGAACAACCGGGTGCACATTCCAAAAACAGGATCAATACATTTCTGATATTTTCGGATTATCATAATCCAATATTTAACACTAAATCAATAAAAAAATTAATGTGGTACTAACAAGTCAATTAGATATTAATTCCGCTTAATTGAAATTCGATATATATTGGTTCTAATTATCAAAGTGCAAAAAACAGAAAAACAGGCGAAGTGTCATTTAGAACAGGAAAATGGATTCAGTCTTAATTTACGAATAAAAAATGTTGAATTAATCACACTTCACTGCCGTCACCCACTCTTCTATTTGCACTGAGAGAAAACTGTGACAGTTTGCATTACATGACATTTATATCCATAGAGCCACTTTAACAATTAATCAGACTTTCCAAAAATAAAAATATCAATAATTTGATCTAACATGATTGTGAACAAATTTTTCTTATAATTAAAATACAATTCCGTTATTATCAAATCAATAACGTTATTTCTGAAAATCAATATACACTTGTTTATTAAAATTACTTTTCGTTCAGGGAATCGAATTAATTTAAAATTTCATAATAATAAAAATAATAATAATAAAAAGTGATTTTCTGGAAATTTTAGATTCAAAATTGATTAAATTATTTTTATCAATGTCAATATTCATAAAAATTCAATGTGAATAATTTTTGAAAAATCAATAAGTAAAAAGTAAAATATTCAGAGAATATTTTTCATGAATAATAAAATCACTATTATTTTTGAAATTTGAAAAATCGATTAAATGTTTTAAAATAATTAAATTATACATCAATATCAGATTCTTATAATTCAAAATATATAATAATTCATATAATAAAATTAAAAAAAATTTTATCAAGTATATAAATAAAGAATTGAAACAATTATGTTAATTTCTATTGAAGAAATATTGGGAATAATATTGAAAAGATTAAATTCAATGAAGACTAATGGAACCGCATTTTTTGTTCTGTTATATTTTCATTAAATTTTGGAGTTGATAAGAATTCCAAAAAAAATTATAGGATACTTTAAAAAATTATCAAATATACAAAATATAATACAGCGAGGATTTTTGTTTAGTTTTATAAAAAACGCAAAATTCATTTTAGAAAAACTTTTGTAATTGAGATTATTGTCCAGCCTTGAATACACAAGAAACGTAGACTTGGGATAAAGCGACAAATACCGAGTTGTACTAAAGGGTGGTCAAGGTTTTATTGCGTATTGTTTAAATAGCTTTTGTGTTAAATATAATAAATTTCTTTCATTATTTTTTTGAATATTATAGATCAATTATATCAATTTAACGATTTACAAGTTTAGTTTTTAAATTGTTATCAAGATGAAGTCAAAAAAGTGTGAAGATGAGGCCAACAGAATTAATCAGTTTTTCGTGACCAATAATGGAGATCGAAAGATAAAGATTAAGTACTTCGTAGATGAAGGATGCAAAAGGCGAACAATTCAGCAAGTGTTGAAACGTTATGTTGATACTGATAAAGTTGAATACTCCAAAAAATCAGGTCCACAACCATCCGTGTTAACTGCTAAACAGCTGAAGAAGATCAAGAATCATTATATGCGCAATCCAAACATCAGTGAACGTTCAACAGCTATTAAATTCAAAATTTCAAAAACTAGTGTAGCTAATGCGAAGAAGAAATTGAGAATCAAATCTAAGAAGAAGATTACTGGTCCAAAATAAGTGAACGGAAGGAACGGGCTGAAAGATCACTTCGAAAACTGTACAAACTGTTGATTTCATCTGGCGGTAATAAGTTCTTCGTTATGGATGATGAAACACACTGTCCAGTTGATCCATCTCAGGTGCAAGGTAATGAATATTACACCATAGTCGGCGATTGTGAGATTGATAATGAATTTAAAACAAAGAGAACATCTAAGTTTTACCCTAAATATTTGGTATGGAAGGCAATTACGCAGGATGGTCAAATTTCAGAACCTTATATCACGCCTGGAACGATTAACAAGCAAGTTTATCTCGAAGAATGGGTCAAGAAGCATTTAGTTCCATTTATAAACAAATTGAAACAAGATCACGACGTAATCTTCTGGCCAGATATGGCTACCTCGCATTATGCTACAATTGTGTGCAATAATCTAAACGAAAATAAAATTGATTTTATAACCAGAGAGAAATGCACCAGCTGTACCTAACCAAAGACCAATAGAGCGTTTCTGGGCATTGTGCAAGAGAAGGTACAAAGAATTGAACAAGGAATGTGACACAATTCGCAAATTTAAGACTGCTTGGGTGAAGATTTCAAAGGAAGTAGCCCAGAAAAGCGGTGCTAATCTGTTTACAAATTTCAATCATAATTTGTACACTGGTGGCTATAAAGGACTGTAGTTTTATTGAATTCAAATATATGTATTTGTGTTCTTTGTATTTCCAAAGAAAGTTTTAAAAAATTTCATTCAGTTCAAATTTTATTTACCTTTGAATATCGCGCAATTAAATCTTGACCACCCTTTATTTACACCAACAAATAAACACAAAATACTTAATATATATAAAATATACAACATTTTCATAAAACTACAAAAACCAAAATAATGATTTCTAAAATTACGGAAAATTTATGGAACAAAAATCACTTAATAATAACCTTTATTGACTATATTTTCATCGGAAAAACCTTTTCGTTTTTGGATGATTATTCCGTGTATTTTGCTTTCTGGAATCGGTTCATCGTTGAAAATTTTCGGTGGATCTGGCTTAGTTTTCCGTGCTGTATTGAATCCCAAACAATAGGCACATTTGAATCCTTAACATATTTTTGTTACTATGGAAACAATAAAGATGTAAAAATTATCACCAATAAAGGGAAATTCTTCTGCCAAAGCCATACCATTATGACTAGAACAATGTTTACAAATCAAAGCGTATCTGTGGTCAAATCCATCGCCGACTATGAAATCTATAAGCTTATCAATAACGGTTCTATTCTGATTGAGCAATGGGCGAATAAGTTTTATTTCAGAGGCAACTACTGGTTCTGCGAAAAGAGACATGAAAATTTTTTAAAAACTTCAACAGAAAATAATGTATGAACTTGATTTCTGAAAATATTCTCTTGATGGTCTCAAGTCACAAACGGAAACCGTCTTCAGAGTTTCTGATATGTTCCCCGATTTTTTAATGAGATTCTTCTTATCCAATTCGCTATCGGAGTTGTGGTCAGAAGATGAGCGAAGTTTTTTCTTAGGGAAATTTTCATATTCATTTCGGAAGTCAAAATCCGGGTCAAACTTGTTCAGTAATTCATTGGCTCGTTTATACGTCTCCTTTTCAATAACGTCCGTCAACTAATCATTTAACATTAAACATTTAGATTAATATAATACTCGTTTTACCAAACTTTTAAGGCTCTTCTTTAAATCCACTAATTTCTTGTCTGGAAAATTAAAGTTTATATTTCTTATTATTTTTTTATAATGTACATTAAATAAGCTGAATGTGATTATAAATGTCTGATTACTGACAAAATATGTGAATAGTAAAGAATTTAAGCTTAAAAACAAGAATCACTTACCAACATAACCAAGTCTTCTTATATAAAACCAATGAATTATTTTTTTAATATAAAAGATTCTAATAAGAAACATTTAATTTAATTCAAGACATTTAAGAAACTTACAAAAATGGAAAAGCAATTAATAGCGCGAAATATAGAAACCAATGTATCGTTTTTGTTGGTTTAAAATAAATTATGGTGAATGTTACACACGTAAAATAAGTTATAAAAGAATAAAGCAAAAATGTTCCAATCAAATGCTTTTCATTACTTAAGTTTAATTTACGTTTTTCTTCAATTTGTTTAATATTCTGAATTACTGGATAGAATGAAATCAAATTTAATTTTCATTAATAACCTCTTTAATAAGTTCTAATTGATCTTCAATAGATTTTGGTTTTCTCTGAAATTATTATTATTTATTATTTATATTTAATTTGAATTCACATTTAAAATTAGTTACCCTAAGTACCTTTAAAAAGAATCTCATCACTTGAGTCAAATTTTAATTGCTTCTATATTATTAAAACAATATATATTATAAAGAATAATGTTGAAAATAAAATTCAATAAATGCATTCAAATGTAAAAATATATAATAAATATTTAGATTGAGGTCTAATGAAAATGGTAAATATACATAACATTTTCTATTTAAAACTAGGGGCAAAGAAATTTTTTAAAACTTCATAAATCACGCACTGAACAAATATCTGTTTTTAAATTAGTGAATAAAATTGACCTCAATAAATATAATCTTAATTAAGTATAATCAATCCTTTATACAGTATGTTTGCAAGTATAAGAACCTTACGAGTATAAAAGTTCCCTTCATTTTTGAAAGGAAATTTTGTAAAAAAAATGTGTATTTATATTTTTAAAAGTTATACTCCGAGATATAATTTATTCTTTATTGCTATTTATAACTGTCAGTATCCAATGTCGGTTTTTCTAAGATCACTAGAACTTTCATCACTGTCTGATGTATTAATTTCGTAAATTATTTCATCTTAAATTTTATCCAGAGCATTATTGATGTCATACTTTTTGAAAGACTTGATAACAACTGACTGCTTTATTTCATCCCGGGACCTTATCACCCATTTACAGGCATCACTAATAGTTTGTTTCTTTATCCTTTTTGTTAGAGTTAAGTTGGATTGAGCTTCCATTATTCCATTGTTCTCGCACTTGGGACTTGAATCCAGAGGCTGTTACTGATTTGTAAGACCAACCTGAATTACTAACGATTTGGTTCTACATTTGACAGCCTACTTCTTTGTCTTCTCATTTATGTGCAAGAAACGGATCCAACACTAAGACAGCCGGTTTTTTCAGAATTCCTCCAGAGCCGTTGTCTAGACTTTCTCATACCAGGCTTACATACTGTCATTATTCGTCCAGTCTTTCTCTTGTATATGAACGATCACTTTTTTGAGAAGGACTTTCTCTTGGAAATGATCAAGGGATGTATACTTAGGCCCAACAACAAGCCAAAGCAACAGTGTAATGCGGCTTTCATTACCACTTGTTTTAATGGCTACTGACTTAACTCCTTTCTGATCCACAGTCTTGTTGAGTGGTTCATGACACGTGAGTGATACCTCATCAATGTTTGCAATTTGAGATATCTCAAAGTTAAATTCCTACGTAAATTGATTGGAATGATGGTCTACAATTTTTCCTCATATTTTTTGACATCGTATGTGCTAGTTTATTCGTGTTCTTATACCAAAGCTTTCCCTTTTCATGAAGTTAAGGTTTTCTTATAAAATTATACACATCTTCCTTCTTACCAGAATCGTGGGATTCTACATTTCTATTGAAATCATTCTTTCATGGTCTATGATCATCTTTGTTGAGACTGCAACTCCACAGGACATTGGATTTCAATCCAACCCTTTATTTTCTTTTTCAATTTTGGCTATTTTGCACATCTTATGCTATCGATGGATCATTGGTATAGCAGGTGGAGGGCTAAAGTAGTTCTCAGTTGCATGATTTCCACACATCTCAGTGCATTCAAAAACTTTGAGCTTAAAACTGACAATATATGAGAAACGCTTTTTATTTTCCGACATTTTTGTATCAAAATAATTCACAAAAAGAATATTGATATTATAACTTCACACAATTCAGGCTAATGGTCACTTTTAATCAAAATCTTTTGTACTTCACGAGTATTAGAGTCCCTTTATTTTTAGACCAAGTAATGGTAAAAAGAGGCTCTTATACTGAAAAATATAAGATAATTCAATGATAGGCAGTTTTTCAAAGTCTAAAATCAATATTGCGAAAATCTTAATCTAAATAAATTAAAATTGTTTTACTAAATTTTTCATTTTGGTAGTTTTTACCCTAATAGTAATTTACTCTTACCACACTATAATATCCTGAATTATCCAGAAAGCAAGGATCAAGGCAGGAGGATGAAAAGGATAAAGCAGTGGGGCTTGTTTTGTTTTTATTGTTTATCTTGTTATTATATAAACTTTTTATATTGTGAAGGATGAATATAAATCTGGTGTAAATTTAGAAATTATATAGGTACATTTAGGTATATTTAGGTATATTTAATGTTTCACTTATAAATTTTCCTGTATGGACTATTTATAGAAACTCACCACATATAAAAAAAACCTATTAGTATGTCCCGGAAAACAAAAACTAGGTCTTTTCTTTGTCTTCGATATAATTTTGTTTGCTTTTATGACTTAGGATATAGAATGATTTCGGAACATCTAGTATGTGATGTTTAGAGGAAGCTTTAAAGAGTCCTTTCTGGATTCAGTAAGAAGGTATTATCTTTTTCAGTATATTTCTTGCCCAGCCGAAGATTGGCAAACAAAAACAGGTAACTTTTTAAAAGCACCAATCTGCTGCTAATGACTGGCGAAGAATAACGCTTTAGAGGAAACCTAGAAAAAGAAAGCTTAAAGACGATGGAAAATAAGAATACTAAACGAAGTGATAAATCTTAAACTTCAACGAAAATGGTCACAAAGTGTTCTATTAAATAAAGTGTTGTTTTTTTCAAAAAACTATTCAACCTGGAAAAGATCGAGCACATGGCTTTCAGTTAGATCCTGGAGTCTGGATCTTGAATTCTTTTTCAAGACTTATGGTTGTCTTAGAAAATATCTTCAGGACAAGACTCTCTTCAGTCCATGCGAGCTTATAGTAAGGAAATGACTGGTATATCCGTGCACAACTCCTGTTGTCTTTAAAGGTTGTCTTGATTTTTTCACGAGTAAGGTTGTGAACCAATGCTTCTTGTTCTTTTAATCACTATGCCACGGAAATAATCTTCCCACCCAGTTTACATATTAATAATGAACTAGAAAGTTATTTATTTTATAGTATTTCATATTTTGCTATTATTATTATTAT
>JBBMKC010017442.1:0-18850 GCA_037834085.1 Bipalium vagum | reverse complement strand
CGATATTTTCTTTGGGTTTTAATAATTGACTTTTCATTTGCATAGTATAACTCAATGAGTTTTACTCGGTGTGGAATTTTATAAACATTCATTTAAATTCTAAGAAATGCTTTATATTATCTAAAAAAAATTTTAAAAAAATAATTTATATTTTCATTTTCAGATCAATTTTAAATTGGTATGTCTTTTAGTGACCACCCTGTATAACATTAATTTTAAAAAAATATTTTGTTAATCATGATACTTATTTAAAACTAATAATAAAAGGTAAATTATTTTTATTGCCTTCTTTTCAATATTTGATAATTAGCAAAGAGTTTTCCAAGGTGCTAATAATTATAAAAAGCTTTCATGTATATCGGGAGATGATGTGCAAACAGATCGTATGCCTCCTAGAAATGAATTTCGAAATTTCGTACCGGAGATTTTGATGAACCTCCCGGTTGTTCTAGCTAGATTAACTCAAGCGTTTTCAAAGTAATAATCGATGAAAATCCATCCCAAATGGTCATTTATTTCTCAATTTTTTTGAATTTTAAAGATCTTTTTTAAGGTTTAAAGTCTTTTGAATTTAAAAAATCTTTGATACTATTTTCGTGTAGATAAAAGTATAGTCACAAGTTAATTTTTGAATGCCTGTAATCAATAGCTTGTAGTCGCCCTGAATGACACTCGTATTGAATAAGCATGTCTCCAGAACTGAATCTTTTGCACTAACCCTGATCATCTCGTTTTATAATTGACTCTGCCCCATACCTGGCAAACATTGCAAGCATTCTCTGGTGCATTTTTCTTTAATTTAAATTCATTTCGGATTTGTGCTGTTGTCATTGTTTCATGCCAAGTTTTATAATTATTCAAACAAACATAAAATAATAAAATAAGGTTTGTTTCAATAGAAGCTTACCTCAGCCTAATATTATAAATCAATAATTACAAAAATATTAATTGAAATCTTAATAGAATTTTTCTATAAAAGTTGTATATAGAAATAAGTAATAATTATGCCCTCAACCTAATAAATTGATCCGTTAAAAGTTAAAACTCCCAAAAATTAAAAATCTCATTATATTAAAACCATAAAATATCCATTATGCTATAAAAAATCAGAAATGTGAACAGAAATAATATCAATATTTATCAATAAACGTCAACTATTTTCTTACCGTTCTTAACCAACGATTCATGACGACGCGGAGGATTCGGAGTAACATTACTATTGACCTTTTGAAAACAAGTACCTTTTTGATTGGCAAGATTATTTGGGCTGATCTTGGGACTACTTAATTCTGGGTGGGAATGAGTGTGGGATAAACTTTCGCTCTGACTAATTCTAAGCATCTCTAAAGACTCGAAGATGCAATCATTTAGGTCGAAAAAGAATTTTCTCTGATCCAGTTGGCAAAGTGCATTAAGTTTTATGATTGTTTCGTTAGTTTTTTTTCTAAGAAGATGTATTCCAAACTCGCAATCTGAAAACAAATCACCGATTTAAAATTTCAATATTTCAAAAATTTCAGATAAACATAATATATAAACTATTAAGGTAACATATAACAAAAATCCTCAAAACTGTGGTTAAAACGTAAAAAGGAAAATTATACAATTCTCAGTTTTTATTTATTCGAACAACGAAGGCAATTTTAGTAAAAGTAAAGAAATTGAGATTTTAAAACACTTTATTTAATTTTTACAATAAACATCCAGCTTCTGTACACCGCATCGGTTTGATTTTGATTTAAGATCATGATGATAGATCTATGTGTCATCGGCAGTTTTAAAATGGTACTTGAGATCGGTTTTATTCTGCTTACAACGCTTCAAACACTTCTGAAAATTCTTTCCCATCCGTTTTTATTGAATTAAGGAATGCAAAATATTTTTCATGTGATTCATGTTTCAAAATATGATGTTTACGTTCATCCGAGACTATCTTTTATGATCTAATTCACAAGTATGTATGTCTTGTGTTTTACAAACAGCTTCAAGGGTTTTATTAATAAATTTAGAGTTCCATTTTGTAGATCATCTTCGTCGATGTACGATAATATTCGAATGTAGTGACTCAATTTTTCAATCTAGTATATGAATTACGTCCATTCACTTAAGACATTTACCATATTCGAATGAATTTCTTTAGCATTTAATCATTTTTTAAACAAGAACTGAATAACTGTACGGTTTGTCAAATTTTGCATTTAAAATGTACAAACAAGTTAACATGCATTTAAGCAGATATTCAATTTATGGATTTTTTTGAAATTTAATATTCTGTTCGGAACTGCAGTTCTTACTAGAAAATTAAATTGAGAGATGTAAATGAGAACATTGAAAAAAGTTTTTAATCACATTTAATATTTAAATATTAACATTTTTCTGTTTAATGTAAAAGATTCAATTTTAGTGGATATTGCTAAATTTGAATGTTTGGAACTGAATAATTTCAAATTTTTTAGGGAACCAAAAGAATCAATAAATATAATTAAATGAAAAAAAATTCACTGAAAAAGGCCAATATTTCAAATTTTAGGAAAATGTAAGTCGAAGAACTAATATTATGAAACAAAATTTATTAATTTATTGAAAACAATGAAAATTCTTTGATTTTTTTTATCAATAAATATAACGATAATTTCTCTATAGGAAATAAAAATTAACAATTAAAATGCAGATTTATATTTTTCTTGGATTTTTATTTATAATTCGTAAACTGATTTATAAATTTAGTAATAAAGAAGATTGAATTATTTTTCATTATTAAAATTCAAAATCTATTAGAAATGATAATTTGTTAAAAATTGATTTTTTATTTCTTGTGAAAAGAACAATTTTTAAACTGAGCTTTTAGTCGGAGAAAATAAAACTTTCGAACAAGACAACGAACAACTTTCGAATTCTAAATAACGAAAATAAGACTTTTTAAAGTCAAAAGTGCTAAATATCTTATTAATATGCACAAAATGAAGTTTTCGGTGTCTTCTGAGAAATTAGAATCAACATTATGTTCTTATACATGTGAAATCATATTGATTTTATAAGTATAAATATTTTAATTACAAACTTATAACTTCATATGGAAAGTTTATTAACGGAAAAAAGACGTCCTTAATTATTGAAAGGTCTTATTTAAAACTGCTTAACTTTAATATTAACTATCATCAATTAATTCATAAATGACCCCACGGTAAATAATTTAATATGACATTTCATTACCTTATTTAAAAAGATTAATTGACTTTAAAAACAAAATAGCGAACTGAAATTAAACGAAAATTTTTTAAGAAATTCAAATTAATTAAACGAAATTGTTGCAAATATTACGCATCTAATTTGTTAAAATTTTAAATTTATTATGACGTGCTTTTAATATTTTTTTATATTATCAATAATATTAATGGAAGTTGCATTAATATGATATTAAAAATGAATACCAGAATTTTTTATTGTTTTAAGTCAGTTTTTAATTAATTTAATCATAAGAAAAAACATGTATTATTATTATACATCAACAAAAGAATTACAGACAACTATCACCAAAACAATTTTAATTCTGAAAATAGATTTTAGCTTTTTTTAAAACTATTTTATTCTTAATGCTTGATCAATTTTTATCAATGTTACTTTGAAAGAATGAAAAAACATTTTGTTACTTGGATCGATTATGAAAAAATCCATTTTAGAAAAAACAAACATGAGTGTTGAGAACAAATAGTTTCTTATTCCCTTAATAATAAAAATTATATGTGCAATTTTCAAATTAATTCACTAAAGGTTTATCTAAATAATACAATTCTATCATAACTTTATCTGTTGCCCAACACTGTTGAAATGCAAAAAAATCTTTGATAAATCCAATTAACAAGCAACATCATTAAGAAAAACTATTGATTCCCCAGCTTCATAAAAGAAATAACACGAGTGTCAGTATCAGGAGTCTTAAGAATTGAAAGAACAGGATTTATTGGAAGAAATTAAATTAAAAACTGGCAATATTATGAAAGAAATTTGAATACGAATATATTGAGCGTTGAATAAAATTTAAAATTATGGTGAAATAAATGATATAAATTATTATTATTAAAAATATTAATAAAAAATGAAATCAAGATTTTAAAATAATGAAAAAAATTTACTTTAAAAACATTAAAAATAAGTTTTTTTCAAAATCACAAGACAAACACACATCTGTAGAAATAGAAGTTGACCATTAAATTTAAAGACAGGGTTTATGATGAGTCGAATCGAATTCAAATTGGTAATAGGAAACTAAGTAACGTAATAAAAGAAAAACTAAAAACTCTATAAAAGAAAAAATCTATTTTTAACAGAGAATAATTTTTTTTCAGAAGTTATTGAATCATAAGTAAAATTTCAAATGAAATTTTTAAAAAAAATATTTTAAGTTAAGTGAAAAATCTTCTTTGAAAATGATAAACTATAGAACGGTAAAATTGTTTTTTATGAAAATATGAATTTTCAACAAATCAAAAAAGCATATTTTGCTATTTCATTTGGTCGTTTGGTTATTCGCTAATAAGAAATTGAATGTAATAAAACAAAATGAAAGAATTTTTGAAAAAGAAACAATGTAAATCTATGAATATTTAAAAAATATTCAAAATAGAAAGGTTTACAATTTTAAGTTAACATTTAAAAGGCGTAAACTATGACAGGAATCATTCTACAAATCGAAATCTAATATTTATATTTGAGTGAATCAAATTTGTTGACTTTATTTTTAAGTAAATGGTTCAAAGGATCAATAGTGACAATTTGACAAATTACGTAAGAAGAACAAAGTTGAAAATGTCGATCTAAGGTTCAATCAAATCTGATATTTATAATAATGAATCATAATAATTATTAATATTTAATAAGCCCAATGTTTTATTTTTTAATAGTCAGACAAATATTTCTAAAACTTCATGATAAAGAAATTGTAATTTGAAAAATACAAAATCATTTTTAATTGATATTATAAAAATATCCTTTCAATTACAGTTTTTGAAAAAACCAATACATGAAATCAATATGATCAATCAATATCTTTTGTATTTTATAGAAAAACCAATGATATTTTAGATAAATTGATTATTTGTAAGTTATATTTTCTTAAAAGTTAATTTTATTGAAAATCAATAATTAAATTACAAATTAATTATTGAAAAGAAATTTTGTCTTCCATCAAGATAAATCTATGACGCTTTAACTATTAATAGAGAATATTATAATAACAGACAAATTTTCATTGACATTAGCACAACAGTCAATAAGCTTTCGTCAATAGAACAGTTTTCATTACGTCATTGTTTAAGTTATTAATAACCCACTAACAGTTCATTTAATGTATTATTTAAATATGATAATTAAAATATTCATTTATTTATTATTCTCGTTCACAACTTCCATTTTCCAGTATAATTTTACCAATTTGAAAATAAGTTCGATTTCTTTGCCAAAATTTTTTTTATTAATAATCAATAATGATTTCAGAATTTTTAATAACAAATAATTGAAAAATTCAATTTAAAATTTTAACTTTTTGTTAAAATATTTAAAGAAAATATTAATTGAATCAAGTAGGCCAAAAAAGTTGGTTTTCTTTAATAAAAGATTTTTTTTAGATATCCTATACTTGATAAGAAAATATTAACAGAAATCTCCTTTTTTAAAATTAATAATTATAATTAAAAAACTTTAGTTTAAAATATGATAATAAATAAGCATGTTTTGATATAATTAATTACTCAAAAAACATTTAATTTACCTGTCATTTTCTATGGCAACCTCTTGTAAAGAAGAATTTTATAGTATCAAATAATATTCTAACAAAAATAAATACGTCCTTAATCGATTTTCTTCTAAATTAAAGTTCTTAAATCAACTTTTATTAAATTTAATATACTATATTTATACTAAATCCACAAGGTTTTAGTGCTTCAAATTAAATATGTTAAGAAATGAATATAAGTACACAATTTATTGAAAATGCAAATTAACTAATCTTAAATTTGAAAATTTTATTATGATGATTATTATTTTTATTATTCGCCAAATTCAAAGATCAAACCATATAAAGCCTTATGTCGAATATGGATTAGTAATATAGTTTATGGAAATAATATTTTTAAAAATTGCTTTATATAATACTAAGATATGATCAAAATACGAAAATTTTCTATAATAGAACTACTTGTGAGCTTTATCATTGATCAGAGAATAAATTTATGTTATTTGGTTATCAGCAAAATTAGTTCGATTAGTTGCTAGTCCAGAGGTTATAAAATGATTATATATCTCAAGCTTGTCATGGTAAATTATAAATAATAAATAATAATAGATGAATTATGAATTATGACTTGTTATGATATATATGATATTTATAAAAAACTAATAGGTAGGATTTTATGTTATATTGTCCACTTGTTTTATTAGGATAGCGTTAAAATTATTATCTTATTTTATTTCGTTATGAGACCTTTTGTAAAGCTTGTAATTCGGTAATTTGACAGAAAAATTTAAGGATGAATTTAATGAATAAAAAATCAGGAACAAAATATAATTCTAAACAGATACATTATTGATTATATTGTTAACTTAATTTTTAATAAAAAAATTAATTTAAGGATTTTTTTAAAGTACATTTGAAATTCGTTTATTGACAAATAGATTTTAAAAAATAATACATTAGTTTAAAGTGTGGTGCATCGTTTTACTTATTTTTTTCTAAATGTCGTATTATATATAAAACACTTAAACGATTTTAATGAAAATTATATAACTGGAAATCATTTAGAATTAATAAACTTGAAATGGCATTGATGAGAAATAGAAAAAAATCTGAATATTTTTATAAAAGGAAAATCAAATATAAGAATAAATATAATAGATTTTTCATTAATAAACATTTTGGTTATCTTGAAAATATATTAATAATATCGTAACCTTGGTCTTCTAAATTTTTCATCGACTTAAATCCCAAGAAAATAAAACATATCAATGATTGTCTTCATTAAAAAAAAAGTAAAATATACAAAATTTCAAAATATTTTTATCTAAATAAAAAATTTATTTACTAAGATGTTTTAGCTCTAATTTCTCGAATAATAAGGATATTTTTTAAGAAAAATTAATCATACAATCTCAAGAATAACAATTTATGTCAATTATAAAAACAAATCAGTTAATATATTTTTCTCTCTTTAAAAGGAGAAGGAAATTTTAATTCTTCAATAATATGGAATAATAAGAGAGAAAACATTTATTTTAAATTTTAATTACAAACACCAATATTTTCAAATCCTTCTGATCTAATGAATGAATATCGATTTAAGTCTTAAATTAAGAAACTTTTAAATTTAATAAAAACAATCATATAAGGTTAAAAATCAATATAATCTATTATTAGAAATAAAGTTCAATTTTAAAAATAGTTCTAATCAATATTTATTCATTAAAAAAATTACTTAAGCTTGAATATAAATACCAAAAACTACATCAACTTTTAACTAAAGTCTATCCTAAATTTGAACAAAAAAGTACCAATCACGATTTAATAGTGTATAAATCTAAGATAAAAATATTCACTTCTAGACTTTTTTCAAAAGAACTAAAAAATTTGAAAACGTGGAAAAACAATAATGTTCTTCCAAAAAAATCTCCGAGTTTAAGACTGCTAAAAAAAGGTTAACCCATGGCAATATTTTAATAATACTAATTAAGACCAAATAAAAATTAATTATAAAAACAATTAATTTAATAATAATAAGTTTATAAATAATAAATTCAAGATTTTAGGTTAAAATTCAAAGTCGGTCAAGCTTTGAACAGTGAATTTGTAATTTATTTGTATTAGATTGAACATCACAGGCTTTGGAGCTGGTAAGTCCTTAAGGTCAATCAGATGTGATAAGGTGAGTTCAACAAAATATTTATTTTCAAACTTCGAACGCTGTTCTTTCTACTTAACTCAAAGTCATACTGATGCGCTCTCCTCAACAATCAACCATATATTTGATGTCTATTTCGAGTATACAATTCTAGTTATCCTTAAAGAACGTTTTTATATTTTCTTTCAGATTTTGGTTTGAACTAAATCTGAAAAAAATGTTTTTGAGATGATTCAATAACCCAAAGAAACTAGGTTCGATATCCAAGACAGATTCAGATATACACACTTAAATTTTGTTGTTGGTTTGCTGAGATGAACCGATTTAGATTATAAATATTCTCGATATCCTCTTAGCATAAAACTGGTCAGAGTTGATAATACTTTGGACCGCTCTGAATTTGTAATCCGAACACATTCACCATGATTTGTTAGAACATCATGGAGGTGATGGATTTTCATTTGGAGATAAATGTTATTTACATTTTTTTATGTGGAATGTACAAGGGTGAATCAAAAAGTAAAGATACACGCTTTATATTATTTTATTTGCAAAGATTTTAACATATGCAAACAATTATTTTTCAACATAACCACCACTTTTTACGATTCATTTCGTCCATCTGTCAACTAACTTCTGCATTTCTTTAGCAAAGAGGTTTTTGTCTTTTGATTTCAAGAAATCTTGCACCGCTTATTTCACTGTATCATCATTGTGAAAATGTTTTCCTCGTAATTTGTGTAGACATACAAAACTAATATTTGGAAAATAAAACATACTAGCATAGACACTATTTCTGAAAATAATTTCTTTTCAAGTAAATGTTTTTTTTCCAGTGATATACAAGATACAAGAAAGCTGTCTTAAGGAAACCTTGAGGTTTGTATAGTATACTGCTAGATCATTAGGTTCTTTTTAACTCAAAAGAAGCTATATCTAGTGTGATGATATTATCCAAAAAGTCCTCGCAAACATTCAAAAATATTCATATATCTTGACAAATATCAAAACGATGTTGTCGGATTTCAACATTCGGGGTTAAATTAATAAACAGATTTTCAAAGTTCCACTATTTACATTTCTAAGAACTTACCATATAATATCTTAATAATCGATTCGTTCAATTAAGAGTGAAAATTAAAATAAACTAACATACAAAAGTTATATGTATCTATCAAGAAATGATATTTAAAATTTTTTCTGAACGAAAAATTTGAACGAATTTTCTATTGTGAAAATAAATAATGAAAATATAAAGACAAACTTGCAGTTCTGAACTGAGTCACTTGTAATTCCACCAACGGCAAGGCATATCGACATTGGTAAAGATCATCCTTTCTGGATTTGTTCTGCAGCTTGGTTATCACTAACAAATCGTTGAACAGAAACACTTCTCTTTGATGTGCAGAAGACTTATTTTTCTTATTGTCATCCATTATCTGAAAAAATTAAAATTGGAAGAATTAACCATAATTAATTTTCATTTCACAATTTTGAAAATAATTTAAAGAGATATATCAGGTTTTCACATGAAATAGTGGTTTTTAAAATGTAACTAAACTAATTCAAAAAGAGCTATGAAACAAAGTTTATGCATCGAAATATTTTCCATTCTTTCCAATACACTGCAGCCAACGAGACAATAAGAAAAATTTTCTTTTTAAAGAAATAAGAATTTCTTGACTCAAATAACTGAAGAATGACATTTTCTTGATTCCCAATTATCTTTTTGACGAGATATGTATTCATGTCTGAACATATGGTAATTTGGTGATAAGAAATCTGGTGAATATGTTAAATGAAGTAACACTTTATAGTTAAAATTAAGTAACTTTTGTGCAATTAATTTCGAAACGTGTTGTCTTGCATTATCGTAGAGCAAAATTATTTCCTTTCTATAACAGCACTTCTTCTGTGTACCACTTAAACTCCATTGCAGTATGACTGAGCTATGATAATTTCCGTAGGTGTCAGGTCTTATCCAAAAGCCTTCAACAATCTTTAGATAAAGACATTGTTTAGTCACATGTTTCGGTTTTTCATCCGTATACAACCATTGTGGCTGATCAACACAGATTTTCATATAAGACCCATCTCTCTTCACAGGTTAGATTCAAGACCAAAATAGATTCCAAATAATCAAAGAAGAACAAATTTAGAATCTAAAATCGATTCTTTCTAGCTTATCATTTAATTGATGTATTTATTTATCCAGCTTTTTTACTGGAGATACCGGCGAAAATTCTGCAGCTAATCCTCTAACTATTTTTCTAGTATCGCTTTCGACTTCTGCTCACAAATGATCTTTACTTATGATAGTAGCCGGTAGTCCACCAATTATGAGGTTAACCATTTGTACTGATAATTCAATTACAGAATCATCAATTCATACGACATTAATATTTTTAGTTACTATTGATGTAAAGCTTGAATTCATAAAAATACAAATTCGAAAATTTTGTTCAAGTAAATCCTAATAAATGCAAAAAAACCCTGAAATTTTAAATTGAACTGCTTACTTTTAGAATTAAATGAAAAGGTAAAATTGACGCTTCAGTTTGATATATTAAAAAATAATTATCATAAAAAATTATTAACAAATACTTGAAATATTAAAACTAAAGTCGGTCATTTCATGTTGGACAACCTCATACTTAAAAAGGTCACAATGTCTGAGGAAAGTAAAAGAACATTAGCTTTCATTCAAAATTACTTTATTGAAAAAAATTATTTAAAAACTATTATTATAAACACTTGAAATAAGCTCACAAGAAACAAATATTTTACAAAAAAATGTTATCGGAGGATTAAAATAATTGATTTTAAATCATATATGTGTATTCGGTAGATAATTATATGTTCATTCCTAGAAAAACAGATATATTATGAAGCATATACCACTACTAAAATAAATGAGATACATTCAATATTTTGATAAAGATAAAATAATAATCCATAATAATAACAATAATAATATAACAAAACCAGTGACTATAGTTATATTTTTTCATAAGACTGTTGTAAATGTTAATAAGTCATTACAGAAAAATAATTTAAAAACTACTGAATAATATTTTAAAAATATTTAAAAGCGATTAAACCTAAAACCGAACAAAAATTAATGAATAAGAATATTGGTTTTCTGAGAAACCTAATCATTAAAGTTGAGAAGAAAAAGATAAAACATGTAAGTAAACTTAAGTGTACATGATTTTTATACGATGGAAGATTTGTAAAAGATAACAAACAATTTTTTTCATTAGATGCCACTAGTTTTATGAGATTATTAAAATCATTACTAAAAACGCTAAAAGAAAACCGAAACCAAAACAGGTAAACATAGATTTAAAATCCAGAATAATAATAAATACTTTGTTCCAAATATCTCACTCCCTGATTTTAAAAAGATTAGATATTAATATTATAAAAATTTGAAAAAATTTAATAAGATAAAAAAATAATTAAATTTATATTTTGAATAGAAAAATTTAATTCAATCAGCACTTATTAATAAACTCAGAAATAATTTTTGAAAATTTTAGATTTTATTTTTTGTAATGTTTCAATTAGTGCTAAAAAGTGTATTAATATATATAATTTTGAAAACAATAATATTAATAAAAATAATAAATCATTAAACAAAAAATTCAAAAAAGTCAACTAAAACATTGTACTATTCACTATTGCAATATTTTCCATAAAGAATTCACTTAGACTATGAGAATTTTTTAAAATCATAATTTATATAATTAAATTATAATGATAATATAAAATTTTTAATAATAGTAGCAGAATAGCATTGATCAAAATATTTTTTATTAATTAATAATAAAATTACGATACAATGTTAAGTTTACTTTGATTACACTTCCATGTTATTAATTAAATAGAATTAACTATAAATAAATGAATGGGATTACAAAAGTAAAAGTTTATTTAATAATATAAATATTAATAAAGATCTACTCATCATCAAGATATTAAAGGATGAACAATATAGTTAATTTTTAATAATATTAACCAGAATAAAATCAATTAATTCACTTACAATAAGTAAATTTTAAAAATCTTATAAAAATCAATATACAGGGTCGTCGACATAAATCCGAAAAATTTTCAAAGTTGTATTAAAAGAAGATATTTGAGTAATCAAGATAATAATTTTGTTTAAGTAAGGTAATTTATCAATAAAATAGATTATTCAAATTTGAATTATTTCATATTAGTTGTGGCTTCAGAATATGTCCCAAGAGTCGCAGTGTTGGAATCACTTCGCGCTGGAAGAAAGTCAAGAAATAATTAAATGGTTTGGTTAACACAACACCCTAGTTTATGACTTGGCAAGGTTCCACCCTCTATGCATTCTAAGTTTCCAGCTTCAGTCATGGTGCTAGACGTGGTTACTTTCCAGTGTCGTCTTATAGGTGGATGCTGAAGCCTATATCGGAGTACTAGACGCGGTTGTTAAACTGTGGATGGACGAAATAACAGATAAGAGATTGCATGTCTTCCAACAAGACTTGATTCCTGCACATAAATCAAGGATAACACAAGAATGGCTTCACGAAAATTTTCCCTACCATTGGTCAACTGATCTATGGCCTCCCTCCAATCCGGATTGCAATCGTCTCGATTATTACCTATGGAGCGTGGTTGAATCACAAGTTAACTCAAAACCACATAACATAATTGAGTCCTTACAGGATGAAATTATACAGGTAATGGCGAAATTGGACAGGGAGGAATTCAAGCAAGAATGTGGCACATTCTAAGCCCGGTTCTCGGCGATTGTGACCAATAATGGTGATCATATCGAAAAATACTAAACTTGATACATTCATTTAGTTGTACAAATTTTTATTTTAAAATAGTTATTAGTTTTGCCTTTTTCATTCTTTTAATTAAGATTTAAACATTTCCGGATTTATCTCGATGACCATGTACAATGTGTATTAACTGAATACTGTATTTATCATTAATATGAGATAAATATTGTTCATATTATTTTTTCAATAAATTTACATTTGGATTTTAATTTCAACAATTTTAAGTCAATAAAAGTTACAAGATAATAGGATATCAATATCAAAGAAAAATATTAATATTTCATTATTGGTTTATTAAATTAATGATATAGCACAAAATATTTAGATGTGATAAAAATATTGTAATATTTTTTCTTCAATTTAAAATGAATATTGACTTTCTAATTTCATGTGAAAAATAAGAAATTTTTGAAAGAACTTTTTCGAAAAAACATCATAAAAAACTGATGATTTTAATAATGCAATTAAACAATCGATTGAGAGTCGAAGAAAATCAATTATTCAATCTCTTGCAATGTACCGAGAAGTTCCAATCTTGTGACAGCTGCCTCTGGTAATTATTGTTTAAATAATCGTTTCCAATCAAACGAAGCTGGCTGATATATATGAGAACAAGGCCATGTACATTTCGCTCATTTTGTTTGTAACAACTAATAATACACAATATTTTTATAATCGTTATATAACAAAATTTTAGCATGAATTAAAACAAAATATTAAACAAATTTATTGAATAATAAATGGTCTTGGACCAAATTCACAAAAATACCCGTTTGACATCGACACATTGTTTAAATTGATAATCAAAAAAAATGTAAAAGAACAAAAATTAAAATAAATTAATCATTTTTTTCCTTGGATTGATCTAGTACGACGGAAGTTAAAAATAGAATAAGAAAATTATTGATTTTTATTAATTTTTCATATCAAAAGAATTTAACAAATTTAATGAAAATCAATAATTATTACTTCTGATAACCTACAATAACACATAAACCGACGAACACGGTTCAAAAGATCTGGAGGCTTATTCGGACCACAAATTATATCATTCAGTTTCTTTACTTGATCCATGTGATCAGGCATTGTTTTGAATTCTTTGTTTGTAACTCTCATATATATTGGTTCCAAGATGCTACGATCAATATCATGATCTGAAAGCACGAATTTTTATGCAATAAATATAAACACGGTATACTTTCGTCAACACCTCGAAGATTATTGACAAATTGCTCCAATGTCATTTTCTCGCTCTTTTTTATCGATAAATTATGCGCATCTGTTTGAAGCATTATTATGGCATATGCTAAAACCATAACGGTTTCAGGAGATTGGAAATGTATTCTTTCGTTTTGGTTTACATAAGCCTCTTTGAATTCTTCCATAAGATGAGATATTTTTTGAGATTCACCCTAAACATTGAAATAACTTATGAAAATGTTTATTATTAGTGGAAAATTAATGTAATTCGTTACAACGAAATCTTTTCAGTCATACAATTGAGAATTGTGTACATGTCACAGATCTCGGTCAGATTACAAACTGAAAAGTCCAATAGTTTTTATTTCATATACTTGATTCACAGTACAAAGTAGATATTTTCATTAATCATAAATAATAAATTTTTATCTAGTGACATTTATAAAAAATTTTAAATTCATTTTAAGAATAAAAACAAGAAAAGGATTTTGTTTAATCATATAATTTAAAATTTGGAAAATTCATTAAAAAAAATTCAACTCATTTTTTTTTCAAATTAAAATTAAATAATAATACAAACTTAGAAGTTTATAATCGGTTATCCAAGAAAGTATTTGATTATTTAGACTGATTTGATCCCTATATATTTAATCTTATATTTTAATCTTAAATCAAATAAAAAATACTTTTGAAAATATTCAATCAAAGAATAAGTATTTCGTTTTTTAATTATATATTTAAATCAATATAACAAGGTTCTTGATGTCAATCAATGATTCTAAATCAATCTAATACTATGGTTGTAAAATGACGGTGCTTTTGAATCAAAAAGACCGAGATTTTTTGTTTTGATGGCTTCCTTATCTTGGAACTCTTGTCTATTCAAATAATTATAGTGATAAAAATTCATAATAATTTTTTAAGTTTTTACCTATTTTATAAAAATATCACATTTTCCGCTGGAGTTCAGAAATTATGAAGGAAGTATAAACCGAAAAATAATTTTAAAGAAAAAAACTATTGAAAATAAAATATTAATTTTTGAAAAGTTTTAGTTTCTTTATAAGAAATCATTCGATACATAAAATAGATAATTAAATTTTCATTGAAAGAAATAATTATAATAATTTTAGCAATTTTACACAATTATTAAACTGGTACATTTAATATCAAATAAACTAAAATTTTAATTGATTTTTTTTATTTTTGTCTCTTACGAGTTATCAAAATATCTTTATCTGATTAACTGAAGTAGTTACACAGGTAAAAAAATCAATAAAATTTATGTTCAGATAATTTGTTTTACCGTTGTAATAAAAATCGTATTTTATCAAGGATTTTATTGTAACATAAAGTTGTATAATTAATTATTTATAACATACAAAATATAACCAAAAAAGTAGAAATTTTCATAAAAAATGTTGATGAAACTCAAAACAATCATTTGTTTTCTTTTTCCAAAATGAAATGATTTTCAGAAAAGACAATTCGCCAAAAAAGTTTCAATGATAAATAATAATTTTTTAGTGAAAAAAATATTGAAAAATAAATATTTTCCATGAAAATTGAAATTATTTCTCCAAAGAAAATCGATTTCTGTGATGGTTAAAGAAATAAAGAGATTCGTCTCAAAATCATCAAGAGCAATTGAATTTCTTCACACATATTTTAATTTTTCATTAAATAATTTTGGGTAAAAAATTAAAATCATTAATAAATTTTAAAGTTTTATCATTAAATATTAATCTATAAATAATACAAAATCTTAATTTTATAATCTTTAGAATATCGAAAAATGTTCTAAATGTAATTTATAAGAGACCCAATAAAATAAACGTTAATGGAACATTTATAAAGGTTATGAAATGCGATTAAAGTTCCAATAGAAAGAAGATAAGAAATCTGAACAAAGAAAATAAATGAAATTATTTTTATGTAGATTAAATTATATTTCTTTTTAATGGTTCTAATAAAGTTAGTACCACTTTCATGACATATTCCACATATCAAGTCTTCTAAATCATAACCTTTTGTCTGACCATGTCCATGAAAATTATGAAATTTGATACAGCAGTACTAGTCTTTATATTTTAAATGGATCAACAATGCGACCTTTTATGATAACAGTTTTAATTAATTAATGTTAAGAGTTTTATTGATTGAAGAACACATTGTCGAATGAAAATCGATAGATTTATTAAACTATTCCTTGAAATTTCAAGAATATTGTATTCCATCTTATTATCTATAAGTATTTACGATTTCTTTTATTTACGAAATTAAATCAGTCTGTTCAAGAAACTCTTTGATTAAAAATGTATATATAATTTTGTAAATATTTTAAACATTTTTTTGAATTATTTAAGTGTCATTCTTAATTCATACGGCATACTTACAAAATGTGCAGAAAATGATTTTTCAATATATTTTTGAAGGAAAAGAGTGCTTATCCTTAAAATTTTAAACTCATTAATCACACTCTCCTACATAACCATTGAAAGTGAGAAACAAATACGTTTGATATTTTTTTTCCTTTAAGTAGTACTCTTTATTCTGTTGAAATCTTTCTTCAATAATGCGAATACCTAAAGAGGATGTCAGAATCATCGATGACAAATTCAACTAATAAGACAGATGTACAAATCAAAATTTCTTTAAAAATTCAATACCATTGAAATGGATCAGATCACAATTGCATCACACATCATACACATATAATTTATTTTTCTTGCTGTCAATGAATTGAAGTTATATGACCAACAATTATCATATTAAAATATATTATGTATTGAAATTAACAAACTGTTGATCTCAACAATAATTTGTTAATTAAAATTCAATCAATAATTTTTAAAACAAAAACAATGTCAGATTTAAAAATTTTTAATTGAACATCAATATCAAAATTCATCATTCATATGACATCTAATAAAGTCCACGAAACCATTTTAAGTGCTCAGAACTTACGGTTTACAGAAAAGGATTTGTCTTGATTGACTAGAAAAATCAATAGAAATTTTGATTTCGAACTAATTTAATAGATAGATATTTTTAACAAGAAAAGAAATTCTCAAAAAAAATAACATCAAATCATTAATAAATAATAATAATACTCACCGGTAAATGAACATAATAAATAAAAGATCTGAGAGCTTCGTCGATATCTTTCTTTTTCATGTTTATTCGTCTGAGAAAAAATCTACAAGACAATTCAAACGCGTCGTTGAAAAACACCAAATACTTTGTCACTTGTAAAGCTAAAGGATCATTGAGCAATCCTATATAATCACCCACTGAACTGCGACTGATTCCGGTTTTGGTCAATAAAAATTTAGCAATATGAGAAGGATGTGGTTTGATGAATTGATTTTTAATGAGGTAGTTGATTCCCACTACTGGATTTCTATAGATATAGAAAACAAGAAAAAAATACTTCTCAATTTGTAAAACTCGAAAATTTATCAAAATATTTAAAAGCGATTAAAATTAAAATTGAACATAATTGGTTTTCTGAAAAACCTAATCAGTAAAGTTGAGAAGAAAAAGATAAAACATGTAAGTAAACTTAAGTGTACATGATTTTTATACGATGGAAGATTTGTAAAAGGTCACAAACAGTTTTTATTTTCAATAGATGCCAGTAGCTTTATGAGATTATTAATGTCATTAGAAACTAAAAACGCTTATTAAAAACATTTTCTTAGTAAAATTTTCGAGTACCATAACCGTGTAACATCCTTCCACAACGCTTCTAGTGGTTCTATTTCTTAACTTTCTTTATCCATCCCCATAAATTTTCTATAGGATCTGTATCTGGTGAATTTCCAGACCAGTCCAAAACATTGACATTCAAATCTTTAAAAAAATAGATTCTTGATTTTGTGGTTCTTTCAAATTTGATGGGTAGGTGTACAGGCTCTGGAGGAAGGGATATGCGAACAGCAATAAGAAAATAAAGCCAAAAGTATAGATTGCAATCAGACGTATGAAGCAAATAGGTAAGACAAAGAAACTGAAAAAGTGAGCTAACCATAAAAAGAAAATAAAACACTATGAAATATGCTCAGAACTCGTTTTGAGGATAAAAAAATGAGCAATTTCTTCATCTTCTGATTACTTGTGATGAAAAAATGGTTGTTCTATAACAATATTAAACCTTTAAAACAATGGTTACACATCTGTGAATGTCCTCGTCCTTCCCAAAACCGAGTCAACGCGAAAAATCGATAATGGTTACGGTATGGTAGTGTTCAAAATGAATGATTCATTACGATTACACGGAAAAGGAAAAATGATAACAGCAGAGAAATACTGTCTAGAAATTTATATTATGTAAGAAAAGTTGACAGAAATTTACCCAGCATTGATCAATAGAAAAGGCCAAATTCTATTGCATGACAATGCCCATTCGCACATTACAAAACGAACCATGGATAAGCTGAATAGCCTAAATGATGAAATTCTGCCACATCTACAGGCACTTACTAAATCTCTCGCGAACTGATTTCTATTTATTCAAACATTTACAAAATTATTTGAATGGAAAAAGATTTCAGAACGAAGATGTGTTAAAAAGGGAATTTCAAAAGTTTATTGCCTCCAGGTCTATCGAATTCTATCGCACAGGAATAGAAAATCTACCAATTTTTTGGCAAAAGTTTGTTAAGAAGATGAGCTTATTTAATTCGCCTATTATAGTTAATTTTAACTAAATATTAACTTTAACTAGATCAACGATTGATCATTTGAAAAATTAAATGAAAAAAAGGAGATATTCAATACACGTTTCAGAAAAAAACAAAAATGTCATTTATTTAGACTACATAGGTTATTTATATTGGGCTGATTTATAAGTTCATGCGCTTTTTCTTTATAAACTTTAAAAGCAAATTTTAAATATATTATTTGTTTAAATATTAACAAGTTGCACACCAT
>JBBMKC010017335.1:0-18859 GCA_037834085.1 Bipalium vagum | reverse complement strand
ATAATAATAATAATAATAATAATAATAATAATAATAATAATAATAATAATAATAATAATAATAATAATAATGGAAAACAGCATGAATGATAACAGGAAATTGGGTAAAGTAATATTAAATGAAACAATGAAATGATATTTTGTCGAGAAGGAAAAGATTATAAAATGCAAATAATAATGGTTGACAATCAGCATCCGTTTGATATGCATTGATAAATACAATCCGCGGTTTAGACATCCTTATTGATATTTGTAAAACATTCATAAGCGGAAGGACTTTTGTAATCCACTACTGAAGACTGAATAAACATGGGAGCAGCCCGTTGCAATAATATTTCCCCATAAATAAATGCTTGCAAGAAATCCTTTCATTACATTTGCCGATTCAAAGTGATATTGATTTAATTGTTAGCATAGACTTCAAACTCTGAGATATTATTTTGTTTTAATACTAAACACAAATAATTCCATTTCTTCAAATGAAATCTTTATTTAAACCAAAGTTATTTAATTATGAAGCTGAATGTTACTGATTTTTTTTTCATAGTAACGGTTCTCTTATCATAATAATAATTATTATAAAAATAATACTTTATTTTGTTTTTTCAGAAACTCTTTACACATTTTTATTGACCATAGTCACTTCGTTTCTGTTATAATGAATTATTAAATTAATTTATCATATTATGAGGTAGTTGCTGCTTTTTAATAATAAGAAGAAATTTTATTAGAAGTCCATATAGATGTATTTTTACATGACATTTCATTCAAAATAGCGCCCATCATTGACAACAATATTTTGTCACATTTCTGACAAATAATGAAATCAACGATAAAAATTATTTTCCTCCTTGGAATTTACTCAGTAGTCAGGCCATTTTATGACATCATAATAATTGTTGAAGTGCCATTCAGAAAGGCCAAGGAGCTTTGAGCGGAAAAGGTGGTGATTACTTAGTGTGATGTATGGTAAGGTAAAACTTCAAATCCAAATTCTGCTATCGTACTCTTCACTAAAATCGAAGGGTTGGGTCAAGCATTATCATCCGGCAACAACACTGGCCGTTTTTTGTGTAATGTTTTTCTCGATCTCATTAATTTTTGTTGATAACGTGGCCATAAACGTTGTCACGTTTGCTTAGCAGCTCAAATAAATAATTCTCCCTTGATTCCAAAAAACTAACATCACCTTGTATCCATACAGGTCTCGTTTTGGTGTTGATTTTCCGGATTGACCATATTTCATCTATGATTTTTTTCGTTTCGGATTTTAATAAAAAGTCCATTTTTATCACAATTGACAATGAGATATAAAATGACTTTTTACTTTATCTACTGCACAGCGTCGGACAATGTCTAATCGTTTTCCGATATTTACTTCTTATAATTGATGAGGTAATCATTTTCCGACTTTCTGTTGTATCCAATGGCTTTTAACAATGTGCTTATGATATATTTATTTACATTAATGACTTCTGATATTGTTTCAATTGTTTAGGATAAATCTTTCTTCAACAGATTCTTCACCAAATCTTCATCTAAAAAGTGGTTTAGTTGACCTTGAAGTTGTATATTTTGGAATATTTGCTGTTTTGAAATGAAACTGGTCTTAGTAAATAGATCGGTTTTCATTTGCTGTATAACTCAAGTAGGTAATACACCATTATTTTAACATTTAAATATTAATACTCAACTAATTTTACCAATTGATTTAAATTATAACTAAATATTTAATAAATTAGTTATTTAAAACAAACACGGAGAATTAATGCTAATATTTAATATTAGTTTGTTTTAAGATAATACCGGTTTTTGATCTTAAAATTTTAATGCAAATATTTCAATTAAAAAAAATTTATAAAAATTAAAGTAAAAGTCAATCCATTTAATACATTCTGACCAACAAGATTAAAAATTATCTATTACTAGTAACGTAAAATTCAAGGGGCCTGAAAGCAATGAAATCAATAAAGCCCTTTCTGATATATTTGTGGTTTCTAGTTATCCCTTAATAAGTTTAACAGATATTTAAGATGGTAGTCAGAGAGTGAAAGATTCACGAGTATCCGTAATATGACAGGATTTTCGGACCACAGCTGAATTGTTTTTTTTAGTGTCACTTGTTTCACCTGCAGTCATACCTTGTCGTGAAGTGAATTAGGTCATTTTCTATTGACTAATACAGGATGATCCTCTCTAAGTTTTAATTTCATTTCGTCAATTTGATGATAGTATATGTCTGTTGTAATAGTTTTGTCAAGATTCAAGAAACTGTGATGAATGATACCAGATGTAGATCATTAAGCAGCTACGATCATCTAATTTTGGTTTAATTTTTGGTTTGCAACATATAGTGAAACCTGATTACAGTCCAACCATTCGCGTTACACCGCACGTCACTATCCGGTCTAGGAAAGGATCACTATTGTTTAGCAAAATGAGAGAACCGACGAATTTCTGAGTTACTTTTATCTAATGTAAAATCCTTTTGTCGAGCTTTTTTAATTTTTGAAATTGTGCAAGGTGGTTGAAAATTGTTTCAATTTTAACACCTTAATCTCCTAGAATTATCGTACTTTTGTATGTGGATTCGATTGAACCAAAGGAATTAATTGGTCATTTTAATGGCCTCACTCGTCCACAGCGTTCCTCATCTTGGAGTGTGTCATTTCCACCGTGAAGTTTTTTGAACCATTATTGTACCATACATTCGTTAGACGCTCGCTCACCCAATGCTCTGTTAACACTGCGACTTACTTCCGCTGATTTTTGAACAATTTTAAACTCGTATAAGAAAATGATACATAACTGCTTATTTTCCATATTACCCTATATAATTAATAGCCACATGAACTAATTAAATTTTGAAGAAACACTTAACGGAATTAAGTGAAAATCGAACTCCTGAAAATGATATTATATATCATTTATATATCATATTATATATCATTTTCAAATCAATAGAAAGGTTATGTCAAAGTAACGTAAATAAATGAGGTTTATTAAAATCGACATTAAATTTTAAACTAAATTTTAGAGGAATATTATTAAGCCAATAAAGTTTTATTTATTTTTTCATTATTTTTATATCATATAAAAAATTAAATTTTATATTTTCTGTTCGATTTTTATTAAAAATTCATCTTTACCATAAATAATTGATTTGAGTAGTTTTACAATGGAAATAAAATTAGATTTCATCCGTCTTCACTCAAGTATTTGGTTTATGGTAAAATTTAATACCTAAGTACTTTCAGAACTACTTACTTCTCATTTTACCGAATTGGAAAATCAGTCAACATTTAAAAGCGTAACATTGTTTTAATTATCCTTTCAGCATACTCAAAAATCCATTGATTTTCCCATACTTTCCATCAAACGGAATAAGATAATTAAAATGCTGAGCACTTAAAGGCATCATTCAAATTTTTGGCTTCCTGTTGAAGCAGGCAAATCAAACATACGATTCTTGAAAGCCTTCGTTAATGGTAACCTCATTTTATTGCCGGAACTCTTACAAAAATCACTGATGCCTGTGTACTCAGAATTCACTTAAAAATCGATTTTTTTAAAAAAATTATTTCAATGTTTCCTCCTTTTCTCAAATTCCGTTGTAATCCTCGTCCTATTATAAACAATCTCAACAAGCTCTACAATGTCATTTCAACATTATTTCTCTTCCTGTAATTTTTGCATAAAATATGAACCAGGAATTCTTAGTAAATTAATTAAAATAATAATACCATTAATTATTATTATTATTATTTTTTTTTTATTTTTTATTATTATTACTATTAATATTATTATTACTATTATTATTATTTTATTTATTTATTTTTAAAAAATTTTATTTTTTGTTTTTTGAAAAATATTATTTTAATAGTTTATTTAACAAAAATATAATATAAAAACATCAGCTTCGTTATATTTATATTTTGTCAATATAAACTTACATTTAAATTGTATCCTTAAGATCTTAATAATTAATTAAAGTGAAGTCTAAGTTATACAGTGAAATTTCATTATCTCCGTTCCGTAGAGGATATTCAAAAGTAATCTATTCACGAATAATCCCATAATCTTGCCATAAATCAACCCATTACTTTATGACCTGTGGCAAAGAAATTTTATAAGGATTCAATGTCAATATTTGTGAGAGAAATAAAAATTATTTAATTATTATTTGCATAGCTTTCCATTTTCTTATTTTATGATTAATTCTTTTTTGACAGAAATTTTAAATTAAGAAAATATAACTGGCTTAATAAAAAATATGACTGAATGAATTCCGAATTTTATATTTCTAATGGAAATTATATTAATAATATAAATAATAAGTTTAGGAAATTCTATCATTTCTACTAATGAGAATTTGGAATTTATTATCATTTTTTATCAGTTGAAGTCTTAATAGAGGAGAAGATATCATTATTTTGTGAGATGCTCCCTCGCTTTCCATTGTCAATTCATTTGACAATCTCGCAGGGTGGGAAAAGAAATACTTAAATAAATTTTAAATTGTTAAATATTCTATTTTTTATATTATTGTTAATATTATCATAAATTTTAATCATTATCAATTTAATTAAATATTATCCAGATTAATGGCGTTAATTAAAACTTTCAATATTAATTATTTAAATAATTTTTAATCCATCATTAAAAAATTGTTGATACTTAATTATACTTTATATTTTATACAAACTTTTTATCTACATTATAATTTTATTTTGTTTAAAATTATTGATTTTAAATTTTTTTTTTAAAGTTTTTAATATAATTAATTAAATAAATTATTTTATTAAAATTAATTTTAAAAAAAATATTTTTTTAGGATTAATTAAAAATATTATTTTTATGATTAATTTTAAAAAAATATTAATTTATTAATATTTATTTTAAAAAATATTTTATTTATTTTATATAAAATAATTATTTTATTAAACTTTATTTTAACCTTTTATTTATTTTAACCAATTAATAAAAATTCAATTTTATTCTTCCATACCGAATTGAAGAAATAATCAATTAATTAATGAAAATGAATAAATTTAACGAAATGAATTTTTATATATTTTCTAATTATTAATATTAAATTTTAATTAGTGTTAAATTTATCGTTAAAACTAATCTGAAAGAAAGTTTTTTTATAATAAAAAAAAATTAAAATATATTTACCATTAAAATAATTAATTCGTGAAAATGACGACGAGCTGCTTCGTACGTACAACAGGGAAAAAGTATAGCTAATCCCACCACACTCGCCTGTGGCAAAAGTTTAAGTGATTTTGTTTTTATCGATATATCTCGCTTTTTTATACAATTAAACACAAAAAAAATACGGGGAAATTTAACACGAGAAATTACGGAGCTTTTTCAACTGACAGAAATAATCAATAATTGAAAAATAATAATAATTAATTAATTGTTAAAAGTAAATACATCAAATTCATAATTTGAACCAACAACAACAAATATGATATGTATATGGTAAATACTACAGTAATTATCGTCAATTTATTTTTTGTTTTATTAAATAATCGACAAAATGGCTATGGTTAAATTGATGGCTACAATTAAATTTGATGCAATATACCGATTCTCATTAGTTCAATAAGTTTTCCATCCATAAAACAAGCGACAGAACCGGAGGGGTCGCTGGTGGTGGATGAAGTGGCACTTGAATCGTACTTATCCAGAATGAAACACTAAAATATAGTCGCTCACACACGGGGGGATGGCAGGCCGTCAAGACCAAGTCTAATTCTATTTGACTATCACTGCTGGAGATAGAATATTCGAAAGCATGTTATTGTGTAGTAGCTGCCGGCGATTTGATGACACATTTCCCCGGGGAGGAAGCTCTGCATCTACGATATACTATGGGATTAGCTATCATGTGTTGACTGTTTGCTTCTAGAGGCTACGTGGAGAGAGCTGAGAACAGACAATATCAGATTTAGTGTTTGATAAATCTCATTATTAACCATCCACTCATACTGGGGATGGAAATGGTCACTGTCGAACGATTCCTCAAATTGGATTAACCGCTATCAACGCAGTCATTAATCTTCATTCCAGGTTGCTCTCAAACTATCTCGCCCCTCTTTCACATAAAACATATAAATTGATAAATATTTTTCCCCATCGCCTGCCTCTACTTCTAAGAATTCTCTAATTGACGAAATCTTGTTGATTTTAAAAAAAGAGAAAAATGTTTTTTAATTAGTATTTCTTTCTATTTAATTAGAATTATGATTTAGAAAATATATTATTATATTTATTGAAAAATAATGAAATATTTTTTTGTTTGTTTGTTTGTAACAAGTCGATAAATTTTCTCGAACGTTTTATCAGGAATTTTTTCAACGGAAATTATTTTTTCCTCAATAAAAAATCTTCATTTTGAATTCTATAAAACAATATATTGGGAAAATTTTTTTTTTATTAGCAATAAAATAACTTTTGTTTTAATCGTTAAAAGTATTATTTGGCAATCGTCAGTTGATAATTTGGTTTAATTGAAATAACTTTTTTTATACAAGTGATTTTTTATTAAGTAAAATTTAATGAAAGAAAGTTTCCATTTGTATTATTTTCTTCTTTTTTCAAAAAATAATATTGTATTTAGAACAAAGAAAAACAAAATTATATTTAGATTTAATTGTCAAGCTGAAAAATATAAATAATAATTTTTATTTTTTAATAAAAATTTTGTTTAATTTTATTAATTTAATTTTTAAAGGTGTTATTTTCTTAATATATTTGGTAAAGTCTTTATTTCTCATTTCTGTTCCTGATATCATCAAAAATAATAGTTACTGATTTTTAATTCTTAACATTAATTATAGTACTGTTAAATTTTATAAGTAATATAATTTTTAAATAAACTTATTATCAAAAAATTAATTTATGACGGATTGTAATGAATTTTATTGTATTAAATTACAAAGATTGTGATTTTCCGATAATAAGGAACTGAAAATTATAATTTATAAAATAATATTTTTCCTTGTTTTATTTTAAAATATAAATATTAAATGATCATTAATGAGTTATTTTATTAATTCGGTAATCATCTTTTCAAATGAACTGTTCTTTGTTTTTTTTCTTTTTGTTTTTTCTCTTTAAAGTAAGCTAGAAAATTGTTCACTGAAATTTTTGTAAAAATCATTATTAATAATATTATTATTATCAATATTTTTATATTGTTATTTTATATTTATCTTTTTTTTATTTTTTTTATTTAGTTTATTTTTATTTCTTTTATTTTTATTTTCATTTATTTTCAATTATTTTATTACTACAAAATTATTTTTTCTGGAAGTATATATATTTATTTTTGTAAGTAACCCTCAATTTCTGATAACATTGAGAAATTAATTCATTTGGTTTATAATTCAATTAAAATATAATACTATTCAAAATTAAAATATAAAATAAATAAATTTAACATTATTTTCACATACATTAAAGCCATTACCAATTCTAATAGCAATTTACAGAAAGGATTCCATTTTATTAAAAAAGTTGTAAATTAAAAGAAATTATTTCTAAATTAATATTTAATCTGATAATAAAGTAAAAAATTGATTATGATATAAAATTCAGAAATAGTTGAAAAATGAATGTTTGGAAAATCGATAAATCTCATTGACATCTGGTTAGATCATTATAGATCGACACCTGTGACTTATGTGGCCCTCAGTCCAACAAGTGAAGATCCCAAACACTTTATGCCAATATTCCTGTGAGGAATAATCCCGGATACTCTGCGTTTCTGCCACTCAAACTGTTGAAGATATAATAAAACAGTCTGAATGAGATTTTCGCTTCGATAATTATTGAACTCTTGAATTAGTTTCCATAATGGTGGTTTTGTGAATAATTTATTTATTGAAGCTACAACGGATTTCAATGGGCTTCCTTGAATGTTGAGAAGACTTTCTGAAGTTTTAACGACTTCTTGTCATTGATTTTAACAAGTCATTAATATTAAATATTAATTATACATGAATGTTTCAACCGGAAATTCTTTTTTTCCAATATATTTTTCATTTTCACGCAATTATAACAACATTTTTCTCTAAAACTCATTTCTTTTGCAATTTATCTTCAATCTACTTTTTCTTCCAGTCGAAAATTTGATTTCTTTTACATGCCTGAATCGTTTCCAGGAAACCTTTTTTTATTCATAAGTTCAGTACAGAACTGGTCAATTGGCAGAAAGCTTTGTCATGTTTTGGAAAGGGTGGAAGAATCTCAGTCATATCATTGTCTTGATTTTATTATAAAATAATAATGTACAACATAAATTCTTATTTAACAGTGAACGTCGGCACTCATAAAGAATATCCCCGAAAAAAGTACTTTTTAAAGTTTTTTTTGATAAAAAATGTTTACAATGTATAAATGCCAGACATATGATCAACGAAATGTTTCGAAACGTTGTGTTTGGACTTGTTACTTCAACATAAATTCGTAAATTTATGAATAAAGATGTAGTCGATGAGTACCATCTCGCTCTCTATTATTGTTCTTCAACTCCTGTCACAATTAATAAATGGTATGAGTTCATACAAAGGTTATTAAATTTACTAAATGTTCACTGTGATTAACAGTTTCATGGCCATTGTCATTCTGGTAAATGTGAAATGCCACAATATGAAGTCCAGAGATCGGAATGAGTGATACTCCCAGGATAAATATGACCGATAATATACATCAGAATAATTTTTTTCCAGGGTTTTCTTTAACATGAACATAAAATAATTTTCCGTGAATTACGTTTCACTCCACCAAATTTCCACTGATTTTTAAATGTCTACCAATCCACAAATTCTTCTTAACAATCGTATCAAATATTGGAATCCTTTCAATTTTATGTGAAAATACCCTTTCCAAAAACGACATTTTGAAACTTTGGTTATTCATCTCTTAAATTTATTCGTTTTATCAAATAAGAATGTAAAACAATTACAATAACAAAAGTTATCTAGAATTAATATGGATTCTGAGGTCAATTACGATTCAATTTTTAAATAAAAACACTTTTTTTTCAATTAAGTTTCCCGCTATTATGTCTATAAATTACCGTTACCTTTTCTCAATAATATTTTGAGGTGTTCTCAACGAATCTGATTCATCAAAAATGTTCAATGCATTCAAACTGAGTTCCTTCTTCAGTCGGCTTGGCTTTCAATTCTCAACTTTTAAACTACCTTTAAACCATTTTCTACTGTCTAGTGAGCTCATGGCACTTTGTTGAAATGTGTATCCCAATGATATTATATTAATTATCAAGATAATTAATTTATTATTAATTATTGTTCATTTTAAAGTTGTGCGCCCAAATTAATAAAATTAATAAATTTAAACAAAAGACATAATTTAATAAACGACATTAATTCCTGGACAGTCTATCGAAATCAATCAATAAAATCAAAACATTAATAAATATTGTTCTCGATTATGTACATAAAACATTATGACAATTTTTTTAATTTTTGTAGAGGCTCTTCAAATTCTTCTAAAAATCCAACTTAAAATAGGTCTAATGATTATTGTAAAAAATATTTGAACAGTTTTTTTCACTAAAGTTTCTGAAGTTCTGTGACTTTTTCAAATAAAAACAGATATTGTTTTAAATTACAATTTTTATGTTTATTGAAAATCAAGACTTCCCGATCTTCTGAGGTTTCCCTAATACTATTCTCTCGGGCTTTCGCATTTTCACAATGGAAATTAATACTTCATTTCATACATTGAAATGTATAGGCAGTTTTGTAACCTGACACTTCATTTATTATTTCAGAGGAAAATATTTTTATAATTTTATATTTAATGATATTTCAGTCGTATTTATGGGAAAGGTAACCAGATCTTGGAAATTTTTAATTTAAAAATTATATTTATATTTTAATATAGTGGCATTTATTAATATTATAATATTTAATTAATAATTTTAAAATTTTTGATTATAACTTGCACAGTAAAATTAATAATTTAAAAATAGTTTTAATTTATCATTTAAGAATATTTTTATTTCACATTGTCCTTTAATGAAGTTATCATCAATATAACCGATCAAAAAGTATCAATTAGAAAAATTGTCCAATATTTTCTGAAATATTAAATTCTTTTTTCTTATGAAAGACAATTATAAATTAAAAAAACTATTAATAGGGGTTCCATCATGCAAGTTATATATAATATTTATTATCTTATGGAGATAATTATAGTGAATAATTACACTGGATCACTCTGAATATTCATTGATTGTTTTCGTTGTTCTTTTGTGTTTAAAATGACTATGGATTCTCCTTCTGATTGTCTGTTTGTCTTTACAATGATAAAAGAAATCATAGAAAGAAAAGTGAATACCTTTACACATTCCATGTCTACTTCACTATTTTATTAAGGAAATGCTGCTGTCTAGATGTACGAATACATACAAAATTTTTATAAATGTTACTTAGTTAGAAATATATTAATCGTTTAATATAAATTACAAGGGGCAGTAAAAATATATCTGAAATTTTTATTTGTAAACCATTTTTCGAAAACATTTTCAGAAGCACCGTAATGTACTAATATTACTACTACTACTACTACTACTAATAATAATAATAATAATAATAATAATAATAATAATAATAATAATATTTATTATTATTATTATTATTATAAAAATAATACTGATAATAATAATATATAATCATTACAAAATTAATAAAATAATTATTGAAAAATATATGACAAAATCGTTTTCGGGAATAATACTGACTAAATTCTTATCTTTTGAATTGGAAGGTAAAATAAATATTTTTCCTTTCTGAACTTTATTAATTTTTAAAATTTAAATAAAATTTTTGTTTTAATAAAAACATTAAAATAAATTTATATATTTTATCAATAATTAGTGATAATAATTAAAATAAATACTTTTATAGTTAAAATATAAATTAAAAATATTTTAGCAAAAATTTCATCATTTATAAATTATTAAGCTGATTATTATTTAGAATACAATTTCATATTAAATATTTACATTTGTTTTAATCTGGGCTTTAAAAATGGACGGAGGCAATCGCAAATTGCAATTTGAGAAAATTCTGATTGACAGAACCCATTCAATGTTGTCAATGTTTTTTAGATGAGAAAATTTTTTCCAATTCTTATCATAACATTGTTAGCGAAATTGATAAGGTGAAAAATTGGCCTTGGTCATCCGGCCACTGATGATTCTCTTCGATGATAAAGAACGACAATTGATTAAAACAAAAAAACGAAACAGATAAGAATCGGTTGATTATTTTTATCGTTAATCTTCAGTACAATTTTTTAGACTATTTTGGTTTATTTATATTAATTATTAATAATACATTTGTAAATAATAATATAAATACTTATTAGAAATTCGCTGTGACATTAGATAATTTGATTTATTAATTTAAATTAATTAAACTTTAATTTGATGATTCATTTGAAATTTTTTAATAAAACCGTCCGATAAAAATCCACATTCATAGTTTTTGTTTATTTATTTTTCTTCAATTTTGTGACAGAATTTCGAATAGCGAAGTATACAACGAATATCGAAATCACCATTCCCATTTCTAATGTTTACTTTGGAAGTAGTTCTAATTAAATATTTTGCCCCAACATCTTGGGAAAATGTGGTAAATAGAACAGGAGAAATATTTTTAAAATATTATCCAACCGATAATTTTACAGCAAATCGAAAATATCTCAACGAAAAAACGTCGATTAAAACAATAATTATTATATGGACTGTGTAAAAAATTATTTACTAAAAATTTATTTATATAATTATTCCAAATATAAATTAAAAAAATTCTCTTTAATATTATTCTTGTTAACAACTACTGAAAACTTAATTGAAATTCAAATAAAAATTCTCTTAACATTATGCATTAAAACAAAAGATTATAAATTTATTTTGTTTAATTGAATAGAATCATTCTAGCAAAACAGTAGGAATAAAAAAATGGATAAATTATTATAAATAATATTTGCTTTACAATGCATGTAAGCATAATCATTATCCACAGGAGACCTATACATATTTTAACTGTTTGATCGAAATGATAACAAAAAATTATTGTAATAAAAACTAAAAACCATTTTCTCATAAATATTTTCCCTGGAAGCCAACAGGGAATTGCTTATTAAAATCTCAATGGCATTGTAATTGAAATTATACATAAACGTTAGACAATTGAAATAAATAAATAAATAAACTTTGTTAATTAAGCTAATATTTATTTATCTATATACATATATATGAGGAGAGAGCGCTATAATGTAATTTATCGACCCCTCTAACACCTGATTAAACAAATCCAAAATTGTACTGACAGAAACTTAATCATCTGTTCATATCAAAAGTGTTACGAACCCCTCATCAATCATAATCGAGACAGATGCAATTGAAATATTCTTCCAAGAAAATTCATTTAATTGACGATTTGTCAAAAATGTCCTATGAACACAAATGACGAAGGATTATTTGTTTAATCAATACGGATGATTTATGTTTAACAGTTTCAACAGTTTATTTAACATAAAAATTGAGATCTTTGTTTCAATCGACAAAAGACAGCACATCTTTCTGTAATGAAATAATATGAAAAGAAAAATACACAAATCCCTGCTCCCCTACGCCCTTCCTAATTCAACTTATATCATTCAGACAAGCCAGTGGGCCTATTTGATACAAATGCAAACATATCAAACCCAACTGCCTACCATATATAAATATATACAACGAAAACACACCACTAGATAACCGGGAACCCTGTTGTCAGTCTCACAGGCTCAATCAGATAACAGTATCCGGCAGGAAAAAAGAAAATGGGATTTAATGTCAAATATTAAACAGAGACAGAAAATGAAAGACGAACTTACGATTTCCAAAATAATTATTGAAGAGATCAATTGAATTAACGTTGCGAGTCACACTGGCCTCCTAAAATTTCTTTAACATTCATCACAAGTTGATACAAATTAAAATTTATTATAGCCTCCATCCATCCCTATTTCCGACCATTTATTTCTTGATTCCTCATTCCCCTCTATTCCTGACAGACTTCCACTAACAGACTTCTTCTGACATACACATACCCATACACACAATGCCACATGCACGCACACACACAAACCCATACTGATCCCACTTCCTTTTTTTCTTTTTATGATAAAAATTAGTTTAATAAATCAAAAAATTGACTGAGAAAATAATAACTCTGATAATGATAATAATAATAATCATCATCATCGCTACCACCACCACCACAACCACCACCATCACCACCCTCACCACTGTAGTGTCCCGCGCTCAAATATAACCAACAATTTGCCTAACATCTATATATTTCGGTACAAAAACGGCAGCAACAAAATAGATGGTTTATTTGCCCAATGGGACTGGAAAATCGAGTGCAGCTGTGAAGGAAGTGATGGAGGGGGAATCGATACATAACCAGGAGATTTTAAACAAATTTACTAATACACACAATACAAAGTGAAATTGTTTATTCAATTTGTTGTATCATCAAGTCGTATTATTATTTTTTTGTTGTATAATTCCATAATGCCGAGGATTATTCTTCCGGCCTCGAACCCATTCACCATTCTGATGTCGTTCATAAATAATTGATGAGCTTCATTTGCATATCTGAGGAAATTTGATATGACAGAAGAACTGGGCAATTCGAGATAATATGCCAGAATTTACTGCTACTTTTTCCATACCATCAGTGAAGTGAGTCTGCGTGTTTGTGTTTGTATGTTGTGTGTGTGTGTGTTTGTGTTTGTGTGGCGAGAGTGGCGAGTGTGCGTTTGTCCAAGAAACAGTTTCAAATTTGTTTCCCATTTCCCCTTTCGGTGGATGGTGAAGGGAGGCCTATTGCCAGTAGTCCGTAGATTAGCAAATGGATATCAAATATTTGTATACAATTGCAGTGGCTTATTATTTGACATTAACAGTTAAAGCGTGTTAAAATATATAACTGAGGAGACAAATAAAGATTTCCACTTTCTAACATAATTCCATTGCTTTGTTGTTATTGTACTTAAGCCAGTATATTCGCGAATGGTTTCTTCGTCTCTCCCCGTCCTCCACCTGCGCCGTCAGAAACTTCAGCCACCCGAGTTTTTGCTCTTATGTTTGCACGGACTCTTTTTGTCCGTTGAAACACTAATTGCTTTCATTTGTAGCTAAAATAAATAAATGTTATTTTCTAGCTAGTTTAATTGGAATTATTCCCTCTAATTATTCACTTGTAATTTTTAGCGCATTTCCCTCTGAAAAAATTAATCAGATAATTTAAACAAGGCCGTGTGGAAAGAGAAGAATTGTACGGCTTTCACTGGAAATTACGGATTACTTTATATCATTCACGTTATGCGGACTGGGATTAAGTTTTTCTTTCCATTGAAATTATATCTCATTTATGGAGAGAAAAAACCGAAATTAATAAAACATTGTTCTTATTTATAAAATTACAACTATTTCCTCTTTGTTACAAAAGCTCGAATGTTTCAAACAAAAATATAATAATTATTATTAATCCATTTTAGTAATTAAAATAACAAAAAAAAACTGATTTGAGATTAATTTTTGTTTCATTTAGGAAAGTTTCATTATTATTTTTTTTCCTGTCAAATAAAAATTACTTTATTATATAATTTTTTATTATTTAATTTACATATTCTTTTTTAAAATTAATATTATATAAATTATATTTTAATTAATTTAATTATTTATAAAATTAAAATTAATTAAACATTGATTGAAGAAAATAAAAATTACTTTAATAATATTAAGTAATTAAAACAATAATAAAAAAATAATAAAAATGATAATAATCATAAAAATAATATAAATAATAACAATAATAACAAATATAAAAATAAATCAAATAATAAAATTAATAAAAAAAAATAATAATAATAATAAAAATAGCAAAAATAACAAATAAAAATAATAAAAATAAATATTATTTTGTTTTAATTTTCGTCAGACTTCAGGCATTCAGGAAATAATTATAGGAAAAACGTTTCATAAAGTTAGAGTAACCGATTATAAGAGCATTTAAAACATAGATATTTTAATTAATGAGGAAGAAAGGAAATAATAAATTAAATAAACATTAATTAATATCAATTATAAATTCATTAGATTTCATAACACTTTTCACAGAGAAAATTATAAATCGATAATTATTTTTTTCGACTTAATTGTTCTAAGACTGAAAAAATAATAAAGGAAAATTATTTTAAAATTATTTTCGTCTTTTATATTTTTTAATTTATTCATCAAAATGTATTTGGTTAATGAAATAATTTTCCAGCAATTATATCTACATATAAATGATTATGAGCAAAAGTTCCTCAAGTCCTTTGATAATCTTTAATTAAAACAAAAGAACAGCTTGAAAATCCAATAATAATCGACATAATAAAAAAACAATAAGCAAAATTGAGCCCGACGAAAAATAATTCCAACTTATCCCTATTCCCCGAGAGATGGCAGTCTCATGTCAGAAAACAACAAAAGAACGTATCCATTGTTGAGGCTGGGGCATGGACAAATAGACCTGTCTTCATAATTGCAATACCAACAATTTCGGTTTCAGATTTCTATTTGCATTGTTAAAATAGTTTCCAGTAAAATGCTGTTGACGGAAAGATTAGTTTTCCAACTTGGGAAAATTAAAACAAACAAATTGACTATTTGGGCAATATCGTCAAACCCCTGGCAAATGTTGTCTCAATGTCGGTGACATTCTGTGTAAATGAATTTTATTTTGTAGGAAAACGTGCTAATTAAAACAAAATCCCAAGAAAAACTATCAAACAGAAATCATGGAAATGGGTGTTTTATTGCCCCGTTCATTTGTTGAGGGACCCTGCCATATTTCTCTGACATTTTAATTCTAATTGAATAACGATTATGTTTCTTGTTATTTTGTTTTTTATCTTATTAACATATGTAATTATCCCCGTGTAAACCAGGCGACAAAGAGGAGGAAGAGGAGAGGGGGAATTGAGGAAAGACGAAATAAGAGGAAATTTTTCCTTACAATTTTCCCTACACTTCAAAAAAACGAAATAGCATGCAAGCCAATTCATTTAATTACTCTGTTTTATTGGTTACGTATTTCTTCATAAGAAAAAAAATCGAAAATCTGTCATATTCCCGTTTTAAAGAAAGGACGACACGTTCAGTCGAAAGAGCCAACGAGAGAGAAGGGAGGTGGGTGGGTGGTGGGGGGGAGCACGATAAATGAAACGAAGTTGCCACTCCGATTGTTATGGTTTGCTTTCTGTATGATCTCCATCGTATGATTTATTACGACACCACCTCGTCTTCAGTAATGATCAGAAGTCGTTGAAGAGATTTTCGATATTGCATTGAAAAGTAAACTTTTTTTCTCGTTCTGCTGATGAGAGATTTAAGTAGAAATTATTTGAGATATTAAATCCATTTAGACTGATGATGGTTAATTGCTAGTAATGATCGTATCAAGTCGTTACAGCGTCTATTTGGAATAATTTTCGTATTAACTACTTCCTGGCTTGACAACTCTCGACTCAGTCCCATTGCCCGATTGATTAGCATAAATAATTAGTCGAATTATCGCTCCAGATCATAATTGACCATCAGTTCATGGCTCTGTGATCGATTTGGTATTGATTTATTAGATTGGAGATAAAATCGACGATTTGCGATTTTTTTACGAATTAAATATTTTTTGTAGTATTTTTATATTGGTATAATTATCAATTTTTTTGGCTGATTTATTTCTTTTATATAATTTTTTGTTATGTTATATAATAAATGATTAGGCTCTTTATCTTTTCTCTGGGTTTCTGGATTTTGGTTTTTATTATTCGGTCTTTTTCTGCTTTCAGATTTATTTAGCTAAATATTGAATAAAAATATTTAAAAATCAATTATATATTTTATATAAAAAAATCAATAATAAAAATATATAAAAATCAATAATATAAATATATAAAAATCAATAAAAAAAATATTAAAAAATAATGTTAAATAATTAAGTGAACTTAAATCATTTTAAAAATATAACCAATAAAAATTGTAAATTAATCTAAAATCTAATATTAATTAAATAATTAATTATAATTAAGTATAATTAATTAAAACTATATCAATTTTCAGATTTTTAAATAAAATACTTTTTTTCGTAATTTTTGTTTATAACGAAAGTGAAGAATTGTCTGGTGGATTCTGTTTCATTTTTTCTTTACAATATAGACAAATGACGGAATCAACTGTAAAATGGAAGGTGATCAGATGGACGTGAGTTCGAACGGATAATTCCCTTCAGAGTTGAAACGCGAGATGCTCCTCTCACCTGACTCTTGGCGTGTGTCCTAAAGCTATATGTCTCGCAAAATTTAACATTATTATTAAAATTTATTTTATTTCTTTTTTTTTTGAAATAAAAATGTGTGATTATTTTTTAATTCTTTTTTTAATTATGTGAATTTTCATAAATAAAAATTACAAAATAAAATTTTGATTTTAATTTTTTGGTACAATTCCCATAAAATTCTGAAATTGTTAATTTATTAGTTTAGAGAAATATTTAAAAATAAATGATGATATAATTTAATTTATATTTTATTAAAAATTTATATTATTAAATTGATAATATATTTTTTATTTAGTCTTTGAATTTTCAATTTTAACAAGGCCTTTGGTTGTGATATAAATTTTTATGTATGAAACTTTTGACTGTAATATATTTAAAAAATATTATTATGGTGACCGATAAAAATGACCGTTTTAATTCAAAAAATGTAATACAACATTTTTATTTTACATCATAAAATTATGAACTAAAATATAATCCAGCGTTCTCACACAAGCGTCCGACGCTCTGCAATTTTGCGAATACCATTTTCTAACCATTACGGAGAATTAGAGTAAAAGATTCTGACAGGCTTTTTTCAAGGTGTTCTTTTTTCTCAAAGCACTTACTCGACAAGAAATGTGCTCTGACGTGGAACATGTGGAAGTCTAATGCTGCAATATTGGACCGGTATGGAGGATACTGAATAGATATCTGACTATGTGTATCCAAGCTTTGTAAAATTTCACAGAATAAATCAATATTTTATTAAGATTAGACACATGTGATTAAAATAATTTCTGTACAGTAATGTACCAAGGAAAAAGATCTAGAAAAAAGAACATGAAAGCGTAAAAGCACTTGCAAATACTGATCTACATCAAATAAAGGTGTTACTGAGTATTTAATGAGATTGAAGAGGCATTATTCATTTTGAACATCTCCCACGCGGAGAAACAATAACGTCACAGAACAACTGTGGCCAACGCAATACACTCAGCCTTGCTATTTGTCACCAATGTCCGGATTTGAACACTCGAAAAGGAATAATCTTTCACTAAGTTATTTTTACATCTCATGTTTCACAAAATATTGGGAAAAGGGCAAAAATTTGAAGGGTTAATTCTCTAACACTTAGCATACTCTCCAGATATTGAGAATTCTGATTTTTATCTTTCATCTGGTCTGTGCACAATAGCTTAAGTGTTAATACAAGGTTCGGCCAATAAGTAATGCACAATATTTAATACAACTTTTTATTAAATACATACAAAAATTAAACTTGTTACATATAAACTCCACATAAATGTCTATGTTTTAGGATCATTCAATATATCCACCTTCCATCTGTACGCACCTGGTCCAGCGTTCTTTTCAACTCGCAAAAGCAGTTTGGTAACATGTTATGTCAAGCTTTCTGAACCAGCCTTTGACCTCTTTAAGTAACTGCTC
>JBBMKC010017225.1:0-18863 GCA_037834085.1 Bipalium vagum | reverse complement strand
AGCAAAAACCCCATATTATTCTATTAATGGAAAGTTTTATTTTCCACCAATCAAGAGATCAGGAATGTGAAAATCAGAAGTATATAAGCTTTTGGTTTTCTCATTCAATTGGTACTTAAATTCGTTTTAACAAGTTACAGCCGGTAATAATAGAGCTATTTTATAAATCGATCTCTTTTGAGAAAAACAACATTAATTAAATAATCGTTAACGTGTTCAGAGCAAATACTCTGCAATAAGTCTTTTTAATAATCTTCTTATTTCTTTTGTTTGTTCTCTTGACAATTCGATTCTGCTTCGCTCTAGGTGACAGAATACGTATTTTTGACATCATGGCTTCTTTGGTTATCATAAAACCAAGAAGACTTTAATTAATTAATATTATAACTGTGGTAGGAAGATTTGTATTTGTATTACAAAATATATTTAATTAACAAAGAACGTGTCATCTTAGTTAATTTAATTAGACGTAGTTCGTATCTTAGAACACCTATTTGTTACACTACCTTTGATGTAGTTGGTGACCCCAGTTCTAACCTATATTAATAGAGTTAGCATTTTTATATTTTCGAGATTAGATCTCCCAGTAAGCGTCGACTACAAACACTTACATCTGATTCATTTATTTATTGATTACATTGATAATAGATTGAAGAAAATCAAATTTTCCGCTGAATGAAATTGATCATCAACCGCATTTAATTTACGAACCTTGTGTACGTCAAATTTATTTAATGAAAATTTTCGATAGTTTGACTTAAATGAAGTCCAAAATTACTATTATAAATTAATTCGATTAATCAATATCATTTTTCGTTGTTTTATGTGAAAATTTATTTTTAATTCGATATTTTCTAAAAAATTATTTCTCTGATTTAATAAAAATTATGAAAATGAAATAATACTTCATTTTAAAATAAAATTTAAATTTTCTTTAAAAACATTCGAAAAAAATTATTGGAAAATTATTCTCCAACTATTCTGAAAATAAATTTAAAATTTGCTGATTGGATAAACGATTTCCGTAATTTTCAAACAAATTCCAAGAACTGTGAGTTTTGTTTTAGTGTTTTGTTTCACTACTTTTAGTTTGGTTAGTTTGACGCGACTTTTCAAATTCAATTTTCAAATAAATTTTCACTTATTTTTCAAATTTCATTAATTTCCAGAATCATTTTCCATTTTAGAATTGCGTTTCTATGCATTCCATATTGTCCAGACGAGTATTAGACAGTCATGAAAATCTCTATCTAACAGATTACGACATAAGCGATGAGGAACGATTACCAACCATACAAGGAAAACTCAATAAATGGACCAACATGCTTCACGGGTGGCAGGAAAGATTTTTCTATCTCAAAGACGGAGTGTTGAGCTATTACAAATCGAAAGACGACGTTCATTATGGCTGTCGAGGATCAATAAGACTTCAAAACGGTTTCGTCAGGCCACACGAAGCAGATGACTGTCGTTTCGAAGTTGGTCTTTGTTTTACAAATCTTTGTTAATCAATTATCGATAATGGGTTTTTTTCCAAAAAAAATCGTTAAATTATATTAATTAATTAATTAACAAAAACACTTTTCACCATACCGAACGCCACCTATCTGGACCGCTTTGACAACGATCTCTGTCCCTCATTAGCATTTTTGTATCGATTTCAAGTCAAATTTCGAATGAACCTTTCAATATGACATATCAGTTTCGACAGATCACTGTAAATCCGAACTTGGCACTAGCTCTGACAGCACAGCTTAGTATAATCCAACTACCCTGATCAATCACAAGCCATTTGATCGTTGGACTCCGATTGAGAGAGTCAATGCCATTGCACTGCCAAAGTCTCATACCAGATCGTCAGTAAATATGTGCTAACAGCTTATCGATTCACATTCATTAGCTTCATGAGATAAGCTCAGCTCGAGCTCCATTTGATCCACCATAGTCATTGTCTGGTTGAGATCAACAACGTTCAACAATGTCACTTGATCGTTTATGTTGGAAAGGTTTTGCGAAATGTTTTCTAAGCTTTCAAATTCAGAAAACCTTTAGCATTAATAATAATTAATTATAAATGAAATAATAATAAAGAATTATTAATTATATATAAATATTAATAAATAAAAAAATAATGTTTAATAATCAATAAAGTATTAAAAAATATAATAATGACCAAACTAATAATTAATAATAATAATAATAATAATAATAATAATAATAATAATAATAATAACAGATATTAACTAAATAATATTATTTTGGAAATGAAATTAAAGGTAAAAATAATGTAAAAAATTGAACAAATAAAACTTAACATAACAAAAATATTATATTAAAATAATAAAAATAAAGATGATAATAATAAAAAAAATAATTTAAAAAATAAAAATAAAAAGAATAATAAAAAACAATACAAAAATGATGATAAAATAATAATAAAAAAAATAATAATAATAAAAATAATAAAAATAAAAATAATAAAAATAAAAATAATAAAAATAAAAAATATAATGAAAAATTAAAATTATAAAAATAAAATATTAAAATAATAAAAATAAAGATGATAATAATAAAATAATAAAAATAATAAAAAGATAAATTAAAAAATAAAAAGAATGATGATAAAATAATAATGAAATTAATAATAATAATATAATAAAATGATAAAAAAATAAAAAAATAAATTAAAAACATTAGATAATAACAGGAAGACGGAGAGATTAGAAAAAGTATTAATATAAAAATAATATTTTGTAAATACTTGATAATAATTAAAATAAAACAATAACAAAGTTTGTAATAGAAAAGGAATAATTCACTGTCTCATGTACTGTCTCTTCTTATAATAGATCAAATGGGTCTTTTTTATTATAAAGAGGGAACGGATAGGAGTCTTCCAGCCGTTTTCTGCCTTCTGACGATGACAAGCGCGGGTGAAGGAGAAGTCTGCTGGAAAAATAACATTAATAAAATCAATAATAAAATAATGCAAAATAGGCGTGAAATAGAATCATCACGGAGCGACGCCACCAGTAGACGGACTAAAATTAGAGTCGAAATCTTAGAGGTAGTCACCATTCCTCGTCACAGTTTCGCCGGTGCGATCTCCATAATAAGTTTGAACTTTGCTAAGTTACTGAGTTATGGTGATGACAATGGTGGTGATGATGTTGGTGATGATGGTGATCAGTTGTGCAGCAGGTTTCTGGCTTTAGCTTTCTTTTCAGTGTTCAGTGACGTAGGTGTTGTTATCACGTCACAGATAGGATTGTGAAAAGCAAGAAGCAACTTTGTTTTCTTTATTTGAAAGGTTGATGTTGATACCTTTGGATGGTGTGACATTGAGGCTTGGAGAATAATTATGAAAATAATTATGAAAAGGACTGTCGATGTCTTTGTACTTTCATTGAATAATTGGGGTGGGTAAATCTCTTACGGGAATTATGGTGGATAGTTAATTTTTCAAGCTGGGAACTGTTAAATCATTACTCAGCTCCGTTGTTTAACGTTATACAATATCGGAATTGTTTGTTTTAATTAATCAAATAGAAAGAGTTGGAAAAATATTTTTTCTGTGTAATGGTGGTTTCAAAAATTAAGAAAATATCGATTATTATTTTTAAAATTGAGGTAAATAATATCAAACAAACAAAGCGATTTAATGGTAATAAAAAATTAAACTTAATTAATTAAATTAAATAATTTACTTTAATAATAATACTTTAAATAATTTAAAATAAAAAAATCATTATTTCTATGATTTAATGATTATTAATAAAAAGTATTGATTATTAATAATAAAGAAAAATAAATATTTAAAAATTAATTATTTAATAAAAATAATTATGAATAAATAATTTTTCATTGGAATTAATCGATGAATTAATTTTTTTATAAAATTGCGATATTTCTTAACATTAAATAAAAATTTTTTATTGCAACAAACAAATAATATATTATTATTTGATGGAATATAATTAATATATAATTATTTATTAAAAATAATAAATGAAATTTTGATTTGGAAAATTAATTATTTAATTAAAAATAAATAATTTGTGCTTTAAAAATTAGAGAAATTCTTTCTAAGAATTAATCAATTTAATAAATTATTATTGATATTAAATAATCAATAAAATTAAGCTGACAACCAAAATTTGTAAAAAGAAATTAATATTAAATAAATATTGGATATTTTACAATGAACAAACAATTATTTTTGAGAAATAATAATTAAAAAAAAAAATTATCGATTGAAAATAATAAAATAAAATTTAATAAAAATGTAAAGGTTAATTCAATAATAAATAAAGAATTGATTAAGTTAAATTGACTAATGATTATTTTTAAAAAAAATTAATAAATTATAATTGATTTTAAATAATCAAACAAATTTTAATCGATCAAAAGAAGAATAATATTGTAAAATAGATAAAATAATTAATATTTACAGAATTATGATTATTATGATTATTATTATTATTATTATTATTAATAATCATTATTATTATTATTATTATTATTATTATTATTATCATCATTAAAAATAATAATATTATTATTATTTATTATTATCATTATTATTATTATTATTATTATTATTATTATTTTTATCAAAACAATAATAATGAGAAATGTTCTTCAAAATTTAATTGTTATTTTTGTATTTTATTAATTATATTATAATTTATTATACTCTATTTTATGCTTCCCAATTTGTGGAAAAAATTCATTGGCGCTGTCATCATTGATATTCTGCGCAAATATTCTAAAATAAATAAGAATTGATTTTTTAATTTTAGAAAAAAATGTCAAGGAATATTTTCACAAATATAAAGTGCAAAAAGACCGTTTTATTGATAATAATTAATCGATTATGATTATATGTATTAAATCGACACAAACGAAAAACGATTAACAACATAAATAGAAATGATAATATAGTAATAATAATTATTATTAATTAGAATGAGCATATTGATTTTGGTACGTTTATTAATAGTCTCATTGCAAAAGACTGCTTAAAACCGTAACATATTATTGCATTAAGCATTTGCTTTGAAGAAGTACATTAGGTATGTCAAGACAGTCACACGTCTTCAAACAGATGAAACAGCTATAAAATATGCAAAGCCTTTTCAGCAGTTTACACTGCAGTTTTCGTTACATCCCCCTTGGTTTCTTCGATTTGTTGACGAAAATGTAATTAGGTGATCGAACTGCGCCTGCAGAAATAGTGATTTTATTTTGTAATGATCGATCAAAATCTGGAGTCGCAATGTCACTATTCAGTGACAAAAATAAATTAAAATGAAATTCATTTATTTATTTTTATTTTATTAATTGTTTTAATGCGCTAAATCTTGGATCAATAAAATAACTAAACATAGAAATGGTAGTTTGCAATGGGTATCTATGATCGATCAGCACACGTGTCACTCAATGAGTCATTTTGCGGAGTTGATCGTGACTCATTAGTCATAGTTTTTGGAATCAATACTCAACATCGATCAGAACTGATTTCAGATAATTTACGCTTTAATTATGTTCACTTTCATTAATGAGTAAAAAAAATGAAAAATTGTTTTAAATTAGTGAATTTTTATGATCAGCTTGTCCGTTACGAAGACCAATAATAGTTACTTAAAAATCAATGATTTAAACAAAATTTATTAATTTTTTGATTTAGTGAGCATTGATTTAATTAAATAAGCGAGTTGCGGATATCGTAAGATTATAGGAGGAGTTAATCAGTCTATTGTAAAAATTATCAAAATGATAATATTGAGTGTCGACCCGCCCCCCGCTCTCGCCTGTATGGGTATGTCTTTTGATTCGACAAAGGATACATATCAAATATTTATTTTGCATAAAATTTGAGAAAGTTTTGTTCAAAATATGAGAGATGGATTTCCTTTCAAAATATAAATTTCTTTCTTCGCAGCCAGTAATTATTATTATTTATATATTTATTTTATTAATTTGTGAGACTTGACAGATTTTATTCTCTGAAGTTCAGTCTAGAGCCAAATAATAAATGGCATTCACCAACGTCTTCTTACGAATGTTTGCAAAAATGAAATGTTCAATGTGATCCTTCAGAATTATGTTTTTTAATTTGTTTTAATATTGTGTAAATGATTGACTTTTGTAACATTGAATTAATATGATTATTTTTTAAAAAGATAAAATAATAATAATAATAAAAATAATAATAATCATAATAATCATCATAATAAAAATAATATGAAGAAGAAAAAAAAAATAAAATAAATTAGAAAATTTTTTTAAAAAAATTTATATTAAAAGAATAAATAAATAAAAGAATAAAATTAAAAGAAATATAATATATTAAATGAATTAAAAAATAAATGAATTAAAATAAAAATAAAAATATTAAATGAATAATGAAATTAAAGAAATAAAAAATAAGTAATAAAAATAAAACAAAAAATAAAAAATAAAATATTAAAATAAAAATTAGAAAAAAATGAATTAAAATAAAATTAATAAATATAAAAATACTAAAAAAAAATTAAAAAAAATCTAGAATAAAAAAATTAAAATGATAATGAAACAGGTTAAAGAAATATTATAATAAAAAAAATAAAATAAATAATAATAATAAAAAGTTAATATTAAATGTCTTAAAAATATAAAATAAAAAAGAATTATATTATTGTTAATATAACTAAATTCCTTAATGGAATAATTTTATAATTAAAAAAAATAAAAAAAAAAGAAAAAAATCTATAAAAAGTATATAAATTAAAAATAAAAATATTATAAAATATATTTTAATAAAAATATATATTAATATAATATAATAAAAGATATACAAATATATAAATTATAATAATTAATGACTGGGAATAAAACTGAAAAACTGTAGAATATTTATTTATATTTATCTCGAGTTATTTATAATTTGTTTTAATCTGCGATTTCTGAATTTTATTTTTCAAAGCCGATTAATTTTCAAAAGTTGAATTTGAAGTGGATTACTTTCCCAATCGTTCCGTGGACAATATCTCATTTTTCGTTTTATTATTCATTTCATTTTATAAATAAATATTGTTTTTTTGTTTAAATTATTAAATTATTTCAATATTTCTTTTTCTACCTTTCCTTTAAAAATTATGCTCCCGTAAAATGTCTGAGATTTCCATTCAGTTTTTGACATGTCTTGAATAATTTTAATTTTTCATGTTGATGTCTATGTTTGTCTATGATGTCTATGATGTCACTTGTTTGGATATATATGTCTTCAATGATCCTCTTTCTGCTGGGGTCGTTCAGGTTTCCCTCAAGACAAGATATCAATTAATTAGAGAATATTATATTCAGAATTCAATCCAGTCTAATTCGTAAGACTACTGCAATCTTGCTTTCTCGTAGCCTGTAAGATAAATGGATCGGATCGGATCGGGTCTGATCAGATCAGATCAGATCAAAACAAAACTTTTCTTTTTATATTTTTAATCTAACGTAATTTTATCCAATCAAAACGTTTTTCTACTTTATAAGGCTAATGTATTTCGTTATTCTCTTCGGACTTGGGTTTCTCTGAAAACGGGAGCAGTCCTGCAATTTTTTGTTTTAATTATTTCACAAAATCAATACGCTTTCAGTTCTTGAAATGTTTTATTTATCCAGGTCCCTTTGTTCTTTGCATTTCCATCAGAAACGGATATAATGGATAATCTGACCAGATCAATTTTCTCAATTATATTTATCGATTCTTCGAAATATTATTTATTTATTTTTTAATCTAATTTTCTTGTCCGTTAATTTATTATATCTTTTGCTTTGAAAGAACAAGAAACAAAATAAATAATAATAATAATAATACTTTTTTCTTATTATTTTTCTTATTCTTCTTCTTCTTATTATTATTAATATTATTATTATTATTATTATGAATAATAATAATAATATTTTATAATAATATTGTTATTATTATTGTTATTTATTGGTTAAAAATAGATATCCAGGCCTCACGTCAAGTGTAATTCAACAGACATGCCTTAAATAAAAAGACCCTTGTAAAATTTCCTTTCACAACGTTTTACACTGCACAGAATTGGCCATATTTTCACTGCTGCCTTTCAAGACCTATTCATTGACATGGAACGAAATTGTTTATGGTAATAACCATAATAATATTTACGGTTTACAAATGAGTAACGACAACGTGATCAAATCAATAATCATTGACCGTACAAAAATGCATTCTCTCTGAAAATCATTTTTATGACGATCTTAAGCATTTTTGTCAACGTTTCAATCGTTTCTGTGGGGGTTTCTGTCACATTTGGTCGGGTTCGAAATGTTCCAATGTTTCCAGAGAGGGAGAGGAAGGTCCTTGTGATTACCAAAATCAACAGAAAAGCCAAAATGTTGATCGGTTGATCCTCGTGAAATCGATTGTTTATATTACCAAAGTGTTTTTGTTGATTTGTTCTTGATCAACGAAGTACTTAAGTTGAAAGAACTTTGTCATTCTGATCTTCCGAAAGGTCTCAGCAGTCCTCGATTTGAATTCAATTTCAGAAATGAGTCTTTCTACTGTTCTTTTGTTCTGCTGATTTGGGGACATTGTCCTTATAAAATTGGGGAATCTCTCCCACACCAATCTGGCCTCATTCTGAGAACGTAAAAAAACCATAAAATCTCTGATAGGTCTTGCGGGACAATCAATTTTGTATTGTTCACACCAGACCAACAGACAAATATATATATTTGTCACTTTATTTTATTTCTGTACTTCATAAATCAATGCCAAAACGCTCTCTCACAATTTCGACTCTCTCAAAGTTGAGAATTAAAACAAAAAATAATTGTTTTTCAAATTAATTATTGATTAAATTAAGGTTTCTTTTCCTTTTGTTTTCACTGTTTCGCATTCTTATTCCCTTTGCTTAATTATCTCAGATTTGAGAACGTAAATATATTAAGGCTTCCCGCAGTTTTATAAATAATATAAAAAAATTATATATTAACAAATATTAATAATAATAATAATAATAAATAATAAAAATAATAAATAAAAAAAATAGTAAAAAAATAAAAAAAAATAAAAATGGTTATAATATTAATAAATAGTAAATAATAATACAATAAATAATAAAATAAAAATAATAGATAAATTAAAATATAATAAATAAAAATATTAAAAAATAATAAAGTAAAATATGTAAATATATAAAGAAAATAAAGATATACTGATAATAAAAATAATATATATTGATAATACTAAAGTTAATAATAGAAAAAAATATAAATAATAATAATTATTATTGTAATAAGAATAATATTTAATAATAAAAAAAATAATAATAAAAAAAAATAATAAAAAATATTAATAATGATAAAAATAAAAAAAAAATAATAAAAAAAATGATAATAAATAACAATAACAATAAAAACTATAAAAAATAAAAATGATGAATAATAATGATAATAACAATAATATTTAATAATAATAATTAATAATACTAATTAATTATAAAAATTAATAAAAATATATATATAATAAAAATAAAAATAATATCGATAATAAATAAAAATAGCAATAAAAACTATAAAAATAAAAATGATAAATAATAATAACAATAATAAAAAAAAAATAATGAAAAAAAAACCTTTAATTAAATAAAAAATGTTTGCAAAGAAGGTAGATTATTAGTAGATTTTCTATTATTTTATTATTTATTATTTAATAAAGGAAAACATTAATATTAATAATAGTCGAAAATAATATAATATTAAAATAATAATAAAACTAATTATAAAATCAATAATAATAATATTAAAAATAAATGTTGAAGATAGGGCAAACTCTGAGAAAAAAGAGGAGGATTTTTTCTTCATCTGATTTGTTAAAATAGTTCATTAGTTCTCGTTTTTCTGATTTGTCAAATCCGTATTATTTGAAGTGATAAAGGACCCGTTGTGAAGGGTTGGAAGATCAATTCTTATCTAATTATTAGGAATTAGACTTCTCAAGAAGTCGATCTATCATTCAATTAAAGGAGACCAATTTATGTCATTGCTTATGTAACGATAACTACGGTTTTGACAGAAAACTACAGAAGATTCCCTCAGTTGGAATTTGCAGTACATGCATATACAGATGACGTAGTTGTCGTTAGCAACAAAATTGGAGATCTCAACACTTGGTGAACAATGTGATTAATGTTATCCAGCGGTCAGGAATGACAATCGACGACTCTAGTGCGTGATCTCTCCAAGAATAACGGACAGATAAACATCAATAGCAACTCTTTACATAATAATAATATAGATGGGGAAGGGAACATATTTTTTATCCACACTTACAAAGGAATGAAAAATCCATGTCGAAAAGAAAGGAATTTTTTCAGGTCAAAACTTAATTCCTGATATACAATTGGTCAAGAAGAGGCTTAAAACATACCTAATTATTGATGTCAAAGTTCCCTTTATATCAGATGTCTCTATCAGTGATAATGACGAAACAAACAAGCAAAAATATTCGATTTTATTGGACGAAGCCGAATCCGAACTCGGAAGAAAATGGTGTTATGATATCAGAACAGTTATAATCGGAGCCGGGGGATCGTGGATCATGTCAAACTTGTTTTTGATTTTGCTTCCATTCCTTATATCATAACCATGATCTATGACCCATCGCGTTTCACCTCGTGAAGGAAGGATGGAGATGTTGAAGATCTCTACAGGCCCTGTTTCACAGTTATGTCCTTAGAGCGATTAGAGTAAAATCAGAAAAATTCCAATGGAAAACTTTTCTCAAGAATGCGTAGATTGGAGCGAATGGGCCATTGGGTGAACCAAATGAGGTGTTGAGAGGCTTTTCTTTGGACTGTAGTGGTAAACGTGGGCATTGTTTTCATGGAACATGATGGGTTTCGTTAACAAAATGAAGCGTTTTAAGTTGTAATAATTTCAGTGTTAAGTCCTCCACTTGAACGAGCACACAATGGACTCTATATTGCTTTCGTTGGCTGTATTTGGATCACGTCTACTTGATTTTAGACAGAGGACCATTTCCCATGACATTTGTTTGTCTACGTGTTGGACTCAGGTCTATTGTGATCTGATTTTGTTTGTCAACAATGGAATTCCTGGACTTGTAAAGGGTTGGTTTGTGTTTGGAAACATCATTTACAAATGAATGATGTCCTAACAAGTTATTATTCCCTGGGTTTATTGATTGCTCTTTCATTTCATTCTGTAACGAATAACAACACCAAAAACAACAACAAAAATAATAATAACATTAATAATAAAATAAAATAATAATAATATTAAATTAAAAAAAAAATTAATAATATTAAAATAAAATAAATAATAATGATAAATAATAATTATAATAACATAATATTGCAAATAACAAAAATAATAAAAATTATATTAATATCAATATTAATAATAATAAAAATAAATATAATATTAATTACAATAATTACACAAAATAATAATAAATAATATTAATATAAATAATAATAAAAATAATAAAAAAAATAATAAAAAGATAGATAATATTATTAAAAGTAATAAAAATAAATAACAATAATAGCCATAATAAAAATAATAATAATTATAATCATTAAATTATTAATAGTTATACTATTTTCTGAATTGAATCAAATCTTAATTATAACCTTTATAATTAAAAAGATTTATTAAAAGGAAAATTTATAATCAATTATAAAAAGGTTTTATATTTTTGTTTAAAAATATTTTAATTTCCTGAAAAAATATAACGCTTTCTATAAATAATTTTTTATATTAGATATATAATATAATATATACAAAATTGCTTGTTAAAATTATATAATAATAATCATAATAATAAATTATTGATTATAGACATAAATAATGAAAAATGTCATTGGAGATTTTATTTATACACAACGGTTATTATTTTTGATTTTAATAAAATTGAACTCTCTTAATCAGAATATTTTATTTATTATTTTATTTATTAATTTAATGATATTAAATTGTATTTGGGAAAAAACATTTATCAATAGTTTCGGGAGTCTGTTTAAAACTTTCCATTTAAACAATGAGATTAAGACAACCTAAAATAATAAGTGTTCAAATTATTATTATTATTTTATTAATATTTATAATAAAATAATTATTAAAAATATATTAATGTTAATTAATATTTATTTATTATTAATATAATTTTTATTATTTATTTTTACTTTTATTATCATTTATTATGATTTATATTTAATTTAATTTTTATTTAATAATAATCATAATATTATTATTTTTATTAATTTTTAAAAAAATTTTATTGTTGTAACTTTTTATTATTATTATTATTATTATTATTATTAATATTATTGGTATTTATTTTTAATTTAATTATCATTGTTATTTGTTCATTATTGATTAATTTTTCTTATTAATATTAAGTTTCATTATTTATTTTTAATACTATTAAATAAATAAATAATAATTTTTTATTATTATATTTAATATAATTTATTTATTTAATTAAAGTTATTTTTTATTGATAATATTATTATAATAAAATTTATTATTTATTTTTAATTTTATCATTGTTACTATTATTTATTATTTAAAAAAACATTGATGGAAAGTTCGCCCAGTGCATCGAAGGACTCCTTCCTCTTTAATTAAAGGCGTATGTCAACGTTCCTTTTCATAGATAAAGTCGTGATCAATATCGTCGCCCATGGCTTTTAGCAAAGTTTTACCCTCTTTATCAGACATTTCGAAATCGGGAGGTTCTGTAAAGAGGAGTAAAATTTAAGGTTTTTGTTTCATTCCAGCGCGACCTGGAACGGGACGATCTCATTGAGATGTCTCATTTATTAATGATGTGAAAAGTACGCATTCTCCATCCGTTTTTACGCTTGATTACTTTGTAAATGATCTGTTGGTTCAGATATGTAACGACACGCCTTAACATAATTTAAAAATTCTTTTTCTCCTGGAAAATATTCGGGAAATTCTTATCCGAAATTCCCCACCCTCCTCATTCTGTTCCACCAAGGTAGCCTGACAACCGATGAAAATTCTGCCACAGACTGCCTTGTCTCTTGAGCAATGAAACGAGGTAAATATTGACTGTCTTTTGTCTTTTGGTAGACAGTGTAACAAATATCACAAGTTCATTCTTATCACAACGGAAACCGTCGGTTTATCCCTTTCATTTTTACCTTTCATCGTATGTATAACTTCTCTAATCTGGGCCATTGTTATGTGTCACAAAACCGAAACGTGATTATTCTTGCTCTCACCAGTGATGTCTTCTGTAAAGGCAAATTGTGGTTCTCCTTAACTTTAAGGTTGTCGATGAAGACAACCGCGAGATTGTGATGGTGAGTTATTTTATGTAATCCTCCGTGCTTCAGGGATAACGTTTTAGGCAAGCTAATCAATTGAGCCTGTCATTATTAAGTAGATCATTAATCACTGGAACCAGTCTTAATGTTTGGGTTCATTCCGATGTTCCAAAAAAAAAGTATGACATCATACACAAAATTTTAATTCAAAACAATTTACATGCTAGATACATACAAGACGATAACACCGAACATGGTTAAATATCACAGATAGTTATTGTCACAATCAATAGTTCATAATAAATCTTTATTACAATCGTCCAATGGGAGCTGTCTTCATTGTCATTCGCGTGGTAGTTCTCGACCCTTATATTATTCGCTTTGATCATGACCCTAAACAACCAACGATAAAGGTGTCTAGTTCAATGATCCATTGATGTCCAATCTCTTTCTTCGAAACCTCATGATTTTCTACTGATTTTTTGTACCTTTCTACCTGATCCAAGTCCAACGGACATCAAATGAAAATATGTATGTTGTTTTAAAGTTGGAAAACTTTAAGAATTAGTTACCCTGGTTGCTACTGTCACATTTTTGGTGCATAAGTCTATAATAATTGAAAAAATTGTGATAATTTCGACCGATGGCAAACTTCCAATTGTCACTTTATTCTTTTTCGGAAGCGAAACTGGTTTTTGAAATTGAAGAGAACATTCATCGTTGTCGTTAATTATGCAACATCAAATTCTTATCACACGTTACTTTAACATTAACAAACTTTTTTTTCTCTTGAGCAGAAGTTTAGAGCAGACTCGGTACCTGATTTATTTGATCATAGGTGAAATCATGTCGAGTTCGTTTGAGCAGCTTCTTAACCTTTTCCATTTTAGGAACTATAGTATACGTCACGTTGATGTCTTTTGCAACTTTCTGTGCTTTACTATAGGTTTTGACTGAACATGAACTTCGGTTGAAGTTCAAAAGCATCTTCATTCAATATTGGATGATTGAAAATTTTTATACCGTCTTCACGAGGTTCGTTCTGATATTGTTTGATTAATACATGCCTGGATTAAACTTTATGTCCCTAGCTAATGATCCGAGTGTCTGGTTTTGAAAGTATTTCTAAAATTGTTTACAAACATTAAAACATTTCTTTAATATTTAACTTTATGAAAATTAACGATTAATTAATACGAAGTTAGCCTTCAAAGTTAAAATCAGAACAATAATAACTAATATATATATATAGTTTTTAATATTTAATTTTAAAATTAATCGTTAAAATAAATTTTCGATTAATGGATTATTAATTCGAAAACTTACACGGCTATAAGAAAAATAAACAAATAATTGCATTTAAACAAATAGCTATTAAATTATTATGCAAATATTTTTTCCAAATTTACAGTATAACAGTATAATTTTTAACAGTATAATGTTTAATGAGGAAATTTTTCAAGGAAACGGTCATTATATAAATAGTTTAAATTAATATACTGATATAAATATTATCATAATATGTTAAATTTAAATAAATTAAACAATTACATTAAATAATAGAATATTTATTTGGTCGATAATTAAATAATTACATTTTATAATAGAATTAAATCAATAGATTTTAAAATCAATTGGTTTGACAATTAAATTTCTTTGAATATTCGGATTTGTGATTAATTTAAACACAGTGATAACATATTTTCTCATTATGCATTTTTTGTAATAATTTTCTTTTTATTTATTATTTTTTTAAACTGAAAGTCAGAATTTTCTACAAAACTATTTTCCAGTGGGTTTGTTATCAGTATTTCTGAATAATTTCTATAAGGGGATTTGTTTTCTGTTTTGTACAAATAATTACTAATAAAAAGCCACCCTCAATAAATTGACATAAATCTTTGATGTTATCAGATCCGGGTCGGCGACTCCATCTGGTATTTGCGGGGTGCATCAATGTTGGATCGAAAAAAGTGGATAGAAGCCATTGAGCAACACAGGATCAGCGAGTCTGGATATGGCAGTGAGCAGAACCTGCGACGCCAGAATTCATACCATTCTCTCAACAGTGCAAATAGTCTCAGCATTGCCAGCGCCTCCAGCTTCAAGCGCAATCATAATCTGAAAGAAAAATTGGCCGAGATGGATACTTTCAAGTAAGACATAAATCGATTTTCGCAAACCATTCGTTTACGATCTTAAACAATCATTTGTAACGATCAAAATTGGAAATATTTGTCAACTTCTGAACGGGTTTCAATGCAACTTTGCTCCCTGGTCTCTCTGACTGCGAAAACGTCTGTCGTTGGAGAGGGCTCCCGACGGTGGCCAGGTATCCTAATTGACATTGAACTGATGGCTCATTAACGTCGATCTTCATTATTTTTGATGGTCAATATTTATTATGACGATTTATTAATTGACAATCATTAAATTATGGAAAAAAGAGTTTTCAGTAATTAATTAATAATTTTAAATTTTTTGTTTTAATTATTGATTATCAAAAAGTATTCTGGACGTTTTTTGTCAATTAAAACAGTATCCCAATGTTTTAATTAATCATTAATCATCAAAAATATAATAATTATTATTATATATAATTGTTTTTTGTTTTGATCATCGTTTGTGATGAATCAATAAAGAAAATAAAATCTAATTAGACAATTTCTATTTTTTATTTTTCTTTCATTTTATTAAATTTGTGTCTAATTATTTTTCATTTAATAAAATTTTCCATTAACCTAATTTAATTATTTCTTAATTTTTTTTCATAAATATTCTTCTAAGAATATTCCAATTTTATATTCTGACTGAACGGATTGAAAAATCCAATTAAAATGTTATGAATTTTATTTATTTATTGAAAATATTTTCAAATTTTATTATTATTTTTTCTTAAAATCAATGTTTATGTATTGATTTTTATCTAAAAAATTAAATTTATTTAATAAATATGTAAAGATTTATTCTAATATGGGTTTATTGGCTGACCAATTGCATTTTAAATTAATTCATTACTTAAATTAAAACAAGTTTTAAGATCATTAAATAATAATGATAAATAAAAAATAAATAAATAAATAAATAAATAATAATAATAAATAAAAATAATAATAATAAATAAATGAATAATAATAATAAATATTAATAAAATTCAAATACTGAAAGATAAACAACCAGCACAACAGTAATTAAAATTATAAAGAATAAAAAAGAAAAAATTAAAAAAATCAATTTAACATTCATTTAAAATATTAACCTTAGAAAAAAGACTAATTAAAAAACCGCGCAATTCGTTTTAGAGAAAAAGAGAATTTATTAAACTATTGAATTTTTTTCTTTCTTTTGTCTTTTTTTCTGTCTGAAATGATAGGAAATTTTAAATTGTTTTTTCATGGTTCTATTGTGTGGAAATAATTGTCTTCTTTTAGAATTATAAAAACATTGTTTATTTTTTTAAAAAATATATATAATTCATTCCATTTATTTTATTAATATAATCACTTAGTTATTGTATCATTGATAAACTTTTTAAAAATAATCTGTTAAATTAATCAATAAATCTATGTATGGTCTTTGTTTTAAAATCATTAAACATTTTTATTTCAACTAACAGTGGAATTTTAAGATCATGTGTTCACGTGATTCTAACATTAGAAATGAGAGGCTTCATGAGTTTCGTTGCGAATAAAATGCTTTGGAGATCGATCGAAATATCTACGCAGTAAATTCAAATGCTGTATCTGAAAGGACAGGTCACTAATAGTTAATTCGCTTCGGGAAATCCTGAAGAACCAGACTACAGTACTATGAGAGGATTAATCGATTGTAATCCAAAGAAGAATTCTTGTCCAAGATCACTCAACAGTTTTAATCCATTTGATGTCAATTGAAATGATTCTTTTCATACTATTTGAATTCCTCTCAAACTGTCTCAAGATAACCCTTTCCTAGAATTACCATCTCGTCTTCATTACTTGTCAGTTATAAATTGTGTGGATTTTTGGATCGAGAGGTGATTGGAGATAATAAACGCATTCTATATCAATCGATAATCAATCAATTAATAATAAAATAAATAAAAACCAATATTTTAATTTTCAATGTCATTTTTTGTCTCCTTCGGCACGAGCCCGTTTGATTTCCGAACATACATTTATCATAATTAGGGAAAACAATTATCTCTAATTAAGCTAGCATCGAAGCACAACTTGTCTCTTTGGAAATATCGTTTTTAATTCTTGTCTTGAATTTTGGCAATGTTTCCCCACACTTAACTGTCTAGATTTGCCCTTGTGCCCGGGAATGTTTCTATAATGAAAGTTTTTTCTTTGCGATGTAAATCAAACTAAAGAGCTGCAAAGACGATGACCAAGGAATGACGTCGAGTTTTGATTGGCCCTTTTACTTTATTAATTGACCTTGAAATTTAAATAAAATTTAATGAATAATTGTTTAACATGATAAAACAATAATATGAAATAATAAAAAAACTTTTAAAAAAACTTGGTCAAGTTTGTCTAGAGACATTTCCATGTCCTAATGTTGAATATCTGGTAAAATAGGTGATATAAAATATAATATAATTAATATAAATATATATAATAAAATAGTTAAAATAAAAGTTTTAATAATTAATATTTTTAATTAAAATATTTTAAAAATTTTAAATGAATAGAATTACATTTTGTGTAATTAAAACAAAGTAAATATAACCATCGAAGTTTAAATTAATATTTTGTTTTAATGAAGTAGATTAAGAAATTAAAATTCATGCGATATAACAGATGGAATATTGTCTTTTTTGTTAAGGTACATTTTACGTAAAATATCCAAAACTAAAACGTAAGAATATGTTGGGTTTTAGGGTTTTTGAAATCTGTTGTTTTAATCAATGGGGTTTAATTGAACAAAATAAAATGTTTAAATTCTGAATGGAGGGCAGCCTTTTACTGAAAATAAATATTGAAACGACTGTCTACAAAATAGGTCAACAAAGTCAATGTGTTTGGATTAAATGCTCACAGCGCGTATAAATATATATATATATATATGAAGTTTATTTATATTATTTATTATTTATATGTAACCTAATTTTTCTCTTCTTTATAAATTTTAGTTAAATTAGAATATTTTTAATTAAACCTTTCACAATGGAAAATCTTTGAAAAAATTTAATTTAAAACTGTCTGAAATTTAATTTTAATAAATTCATTTCAATTTTTTATCGTCTTTTATATTATATGTCTTCTATTATATTATATTTTCCATTAGTTTATTTATTTTTAATATATTTTTTTATTTAATATTTTTTAAAATATTTTATTTAATATTCTTTTTTAATATTTTATTTAATATTTTATTTAATATTTTATTTAATATTTTATTTAATATTTTATTTAATATTTTATTTAATATTTTATTTAAAATTTAGTAATTTTTAAAAATAATTTACTAATATAGCATTTTCAATTAAAAATTCACCATTTTCAAATAATAATTCACCATTTTCAAATAAACATTCACCATTTT